>JAGVSQ010006985.1:0-15764 GCA_022683975.1 Rhyacophila evoluta | reverse complement strand
AACAGTGATCTCACATATGGAAGTTTACCAGTTTTAAATAATTCAGAATTTTATTTATTTTTAATCAAGAGTTCTTTTGATTTTAAGTTTACTATTGTGAGGACGTTGGCTTGGCTTTCATTAAAGTTCTGAAGTCTTTCTTGTTCTTTTTTTTAAATAAAATTAATATATTTTATTTATTATTTTCTATTCTCACTGCTTCAGAGGCGTTTGTCGGAAGAGTTTTACGCCATAAACGGCTCGCTTGCTGGGGGTTCACCGTCGTCGAGATGGGATGTGACACGGTGGATTTCCCCGTTGGATTGTGTGAGTTTGTGTTGTGATATCTCTAAATAACAGAGAAGCGCTATTACTTGTTCGAGTCCCAAGTTATTTGCAACAATTTCTTTTTCAACAGCATGGTTATAAAAAAATAATAATATATTTTATTATTTTCAGTTATTTTAAACTCAAGCCACACATAATTATACATTTTCTTCTTCAGAGTGTATTTAAAAGACTACACAAATACAAAAAATAAATTAATTAACAGATTTGGACATTTTAAGACTGGTATCATAGTTTACAGTTTCCAAACTAGCACATGTGTAATTCCTATTTTTTTAAAAATCCAATTTTCCAACTAATCCAGAGTTTTTGTTGACAAATATATTCCATACATGTATTATTTATTTTTTGTATTAAAAATATCTATTTTAATTTTATTTACATTCATATTATTCCAAATTGACTAAAGTACTATTTTCATTGTTGTTCTTAATTTCAAAATATAAATATCGACCTTTTTATACCATGTTCGTTCTCAAAGTGGGGCATATGGATATCCGCAATCTGAAGACATCTTGACAGATTATTTTTCACGAAAATTATTTGACAGGCAATTGCTCAACCCACTGAGTATCCAGTCCTGCATTTTTGGATTTTTTTTTAACATCTAACAGATGGGGAATCAAAACTCCATTACTCGGATTGCTGGGCGCGCACGCTACTAACTACACTACCGGGGAGATTTTTAATACCCACATTTTATAATATTTAACTAACTAAAACTACTTTTTTCTTACCAATAAATCAATTATAATCTAATATTATATGTTCAGTATTATAATGTTAGGATAAAATTTATACAATCCATATTTTATACGGCCCTGCAAAATTTTAAAGTGTTTACTAAATGTGTTGAAAAATCTGTAATATTTCACTTAAATCTATATCTAAAACGAAAAACAAGTATATGACATCAACTGTGGAAAGGGAAAAGGACGTAAGCCGCATAGAGAAGAAAAAAAGAGGGTAGGTATCATTGAAATAATAATCTACCCATACTATAATTACGTAAATTAAGTCTTAATATTACTTTCTGTGTTAGTGTGAGCACTTCAATGCGTGCGCAAATGCCATGTGAGCACTTGTCATGTATGCAGTCTGGTTACCAAATTTTACATGTCATCCTTTTTTACAAATTTAAAACCTACATTTAGACACTAATTCGACATTTTCAGCCTACATACTTTTAATGGAACGTGTATTAAGTTGTAGACATTCAGGTTATGAAATAAAAGCTGTTTTGAAAAAATGAGGGTTACCTCTTTTTCCTTTCCAAAGTCGGCGTAGTAATTATTTTTTAACGCAACAAAATTGAACAATCAAAAATTCGTTTCAATTTTATGATACAAATATTTGATGTATTTTTAACCATGCCGTAAAATTTGAAAGCTTTCAGTAGAGTACCCGACAACTTCCCTCCGTACCCTCGTTCTCCCTTCGTCTTCGTCCTTCAACCCCCGTCAAAAATCCCCCTCCCTCGCTCTCCGAAGCAGCATCATAGACTGCTTGCAAGTAGTTATCTAAACAAAAACATGTATATCAACAGAGCAAAGTCTCGCCATTGGCCAGTTGTGCTTCTCGGCCGTCCCACAGAAAGCTTTTCAAATATTTCTCAACAAATAAGTGTTAGCTTGTATGCTTCAATAGAAGTCCCACCACGTAGCGAGAGCTCGTTTTGTGTGTCTACTTCTCATAAATTGACCCAACCAATGCTACCATCGCATACAATATCGTCACAAAATTAAGTTTACTTCACAAAACTTGAGTCATATTACAATCGTTTTTGTTGCTAAACTACTGCTATTATTATCACACGTATAAAAACGAAATTTAACGCGTAACGTTAAATTTTTGTTCATATTTTGAGAGTGGAAGTATAAAAGTGATCAATATTATTCACCAATTAGTAGATTTATTTATTTTGAAGCTTTAATTTGGAATTTAATACCGCCCGTTCAATGTATGCATTCTTTCAGTACTACTCACGGTTGTAAAACGTGGCGTTTTCAAATTGCGGAGATCCATATAATCCTTCTTCGGTGTGGATATCTTCACACTGTGCAGATCCATATGCTCCACGTTGGGAGCGAATATGGTATAAAAAATTAGGATCACATTTATAGGAAAAATGAAATCTAACGTGTGACGTTAGATTTTCGTTCCTTTGCTAAGAACAGAAGTATAAAACTGATCAAAAAACTCACCGATTAGTGGATTTATTTATTTTAAAGATTTAATGTGGAACCAAATTCCGTCTGTACAATTCATTCATTCTTTCAGTGCTGATCAACGGTTGTAAAGCGTGGCACCTTACAAAGGCTGGAAAACCACCGTATGTTAAGCATAGAGAACAGATTTTTGGCGGATTCTGAAGTTTGACTTCGTTCTAAATGAGAAGATAAGAGAACAGAACATGCAGCCACTTATCACTGACAAAGTGAAGCTGTGACGCTGCACCTGGCTATATATTGCAGATGCCTCAAAAGAGTTTGAACCTGGCCTGCCTATCCTTCAAGCTAACTGGTTGTTGACGTCCTGAAAGGCTAATGAATACTATCTATAGAATGTATTCGGTGGAGTTGCGGGGTGTAGTTATGACCTGGGAATACTCAAGAATACTCACGGGTGATAGAGATTATTGAAGGTGGTACATGGTAACTATATGCTCTACTTCAGGAGGGGATATTTGAAGAAGAAAAAGATCGGGAACTACGCAATTGTGATGTACCAATTCAAAGCTGACTCCTAATTCCATCGAAACTAAATATTTACTTTGTTTTTGGCAAAAAAATATACAAATTTAACCAAAAGTGTGCCGATTTAACTTTTTAAATGCCCGGAGATACTCACATGGCGGGATCCAAAGGGCTGATAATCTAAAGCTAATAAATAAATGTTTTATAATATGGATTGACAATATGTCACATCTTAATATTTCGCCATGATTCCA
The DNA here is from genome assembly GCA_022683975.1 of Rhyacophila evoluta. Taxonomy (NCBI): domain Eukaryota; kingdom Metazoa; phylum Arthropoda; class Insecta; order Trichoptera; family Rhyacophilidae; genus Rhyacophila; species Rhyacophila evoluta. The sequence continues at coordinate 12,487 of JAGVSQ010006985.1, read as the reverse complement.
CGAAATGTCACTGTGCGTTCAAAATATTAGATTATTAAAAACAGTATTTCTTGGCTAGATATTAAGTGTAAAGTACGGCGCGTATACGCGCTCAATTTGTATGACTGGCCTACCATGCACGAGAATATAGAGCGCGTTAACGTGCTTATGACATAGAACCGTTTAATGAAGTTATATAACTAATAATAAAATTTATTTAAATCAACAACGATAAGTGACTTAAGATTTTATTTTCCTATTTATAGGTCTCCAGTGCCTTAGTGCATTTTCTTCAAATTAATTGAATTATGTATTATATATATTAATAAATTATGAGTGATACAATGTTTCATAATACAAGGTTGCCTGACAAAGTTGCTGTAACTCCTATTTACTTTTGACATAGTTTCTTCTCAACCAACCGTCACGTATAAGCATCAATATTTCTCAATGATCAGCTGAATATGTTTGCAATTGTCTTGTGTACATTTCTTTGTTTATCAATTTAAAGATAATGTTATCGTTCATCTTCATTCAGTCCGACCATAATTATGGTAACCAGGCTACGAAAAGTAAATACGCTCCCCAGTTTACGTAGGCCTGAAGGCAACGAGAGTTTGTGAACTGTTTTGGGGTGGGCTCCAAGCTCCAGTGGAGTGGGGGAACCAGGAGGAGGTTCCGCTTCATGATTTATGGCTTACACGACAGACACACTCTGTCCGCGACCAACAGAGGCTGTGCTTTTGCCGAGTGACGATTTATAAGCTTTTACCTCCCTGTGATTTTCCGACATCAGTGATCCAAAGTGTCAATATATCAAAAGTACTTTAAAATTATAATGTGAATAATCATAATCAATTTTAAGAACATAATAATTTCAGTGATTTCTCTATATCTAAATATTAATTTAATATATCTCCACAATAAATCATTCACTACATAAGAATATTTACAAACTAACACTATTTTATAAAATACCTTACTTTTCGTATTTTAAATTCAGTTTAATATTACGCGAAAGCCTATAAAATACGACGTCAAAATATTAATGTTAATATATTTATAAACGGAATTTAAATTTAAAATTAATTAACAATAAACTAAAAATGATAATCAGTGTCAAACCGATCATTTTAAAAGCAAAGTAAATTATCAAACTATTAAAACTATATAAAACTTGTGAACTGTTAAAGTGTCAAAAACTAAAGATGTGTAGTAATGGTGATAGTCCGACGGGTCCTGGGACGACAGTCCTTCCATATCCGCTGGCGTCCTTGGCCAAGCCAACACCTGGAGGTAACTCAGGATCAGGAGCGACAGCGCCTTCACTGCCACCAGGACTTTTGCCGCTTGATCAATACCGTCTACAGCTTTACAATTATGCGATGGCGGAAAGACTTCGGTTTTCGCAACTACATCATTATCCAGGACCTGTTCCATTGTGTCCGGCTTATCCAGGACCATACGGACCTCGCCTTGCTTTATCTATGTCGCTGTTTCATCATAGAGTTTTACAGCCTGAAGAGCCAAAGCCGCAACACAGTTATATTGGCTTGATCGCTATGGCGATTCTTAGTTCTCCGGATTCAAAGCTGGTATTGTCTGATATCTATCAGCATATTTTGGATAATTATCCTTATTTCAGATCTCGAGGACCAGGCTGGAGAAATTCCATCCGACATAATTTGTCACTGAATGATTGTTTCATAAAAGCGGGTAGAAGCGCTAACGGAAAGGGACATTATTGGGCAATTCATCCAGCAAACGTCGATGATTTTCGGAAAGGTGACTTCCGTCGAAGAAAAGCTCAAAGAAAAGTTCGCAAGCATATGGGACTGGCTGTCGATGATGAAGGTAATGATTCACCTAGCCCTCCTCCTTTAGCTGTCACACCTCCTCCTGGACTGCCGACGTTACCACATTTCTGGCCACCGACACCGACAGCAGTTTTTGCTCCATTACCTGGAATTACAAGAAAACGTCAATTCGATGTTGCATCGTTGCTAGCACCGGATGACAGTCATTTACGTCATGAAGAAAAGAGCCATAAAAAACAAGCCACGTATACTAAAACATACTTCAATAGCAGCGGTGACGAAGACAATGTTGATGAAGACATCGATGTAGTCGCAAGCGATCAAGAAGATAAAGACCTTTCTTTAGAAAATTCCGATAAAGATGTCCAGCAGAATAGATTTTCGGGCGACCAACAAAGCAGTTCTCCGCAAGGCTTACAGTATCCTTTACTAAGCCATTGGGGAGTGTTTCCAGGATTGGCGATTGACCAGGCCCTTGTTGGCAGGTATTACGAACACCTTGCGGCGAATCAACCTCTTCGTCGTGGACAGCCTTTATCTAGCCCTAACCTTCATCAGGCAAATGACGCTGCCAACAATTCTGATTTTTAAAATAATAATTATTATATCGATTAAATAATTTATCTTACGTTTTTTTTCATTAAAAAATCACAAAAATAAATATCATATTATTTAAAAACTACCATTTATATTTGGTCAAATACAGTATATCTGTTTGTATATTATGATATTATTTATTATCCATATAGAAATATATGTTTAATTGAAATAACTTAAAACGTAATTAGCTATAATAAATATAAAGTAAATCACCATTTCCGATCCAAGACGTCGCATATGGATCTCCATAGATTATTTTCTGAAAGAAATAATCAACTATAGCTATAAAAGTATAACATAGGCGCTTCTAAAATATATTTATTTCAACTCATGAACATTAGTAAACCCCTTATATGTGTTTAAATAATAAACAAAAGAGGGTTACATTTAAATTATGTTGTGATATATTTTATAATGTGTGTTGATAAAAATGATTGTTTAGCTTTGTCGTACATTTTTTGCACACAATAGAAATTGCATGTATAAAATGTCTACAAGCTAACTCCATCTTAGAATTTTTCATAGTATATTAGAAAGCATAAAATATATGTTATATTTATCATGAAGAAGACAGTTTAATTTTTATTATGGATCACATAGCCACCAAATTTTTCTGGCCATCTTCCACTGATATAAACAAACACTCTATTAATTACTAATTAATTAAGGAAAAGGACTTAATCCGCACATAATTTTTTTTACAATTGGCACAAAAACGTCTATTTAATGAATTTTAGTTAAGGTAAAAATATTAAATAGACACAATCTTAAAGTGCGCGAAGACTAAAACTGTTGTTTTAATTACCTAATCTGATATCAATTTGATTAGTTACTTAAGAAATACCACTAAAATTAATGCGGTGGATGTATTTTTTCCTGGTCGCAAAGTCCACAAAACGAATAGCTAAATTTAGATACTTATTCGGCATTTGTAGTTTACATCATTTTTATACATTGTGATTATGGAAAAAAGCTATTTTAAAAAACTGAAAACTACAGCCATTTTCCTATCTACAGTCAATTTGAAAATATGCAACAAATTACAATTATATAATATATAGTATCCATTATTATATTTAGTGTTTTTTTCAGGATTTCCAATGGTATATAATCACTCAAATTAATTTTCTTTTATAGTATATCAATACAATATACAATTAAAGTATTATTTTATTTAACAGTACAATTTAATTATTTAGGTACGTTTAAAAAAGGTTGTATTTTTGTTTAAATATTCATCTCTAAATATTTTAAACGTATCAATATATATTATAACATCCGCCGGCAGAATTTGAAACTGATTTCACAAATTTAAAATAATTATGAAAACCTTTGTCATTACGCATTACAAAAAGCTCAGAATTTTCACCCGGCTGAAATTAAATTTGAAAGCTTTTAATACTCAAGAAACATTAATGTTATTTTTTTATGATTTCAAACTTGTTCATAGTGATATTTATTTGTTTATAACTGAACTGGTAGACATTTTAAATGGTTAAAATCTAACGTAGTATGTAATCTAAGATGATTGACCACTTCCATTATTGTTACTTTAGTAGCAGTACAGTTCAATTAAGTATATCGACAGCCATAAATTGACAACACGTATCATACATTTTTTAAATTGTTCAAGAGGACCAAATAATCTTATAAAAAATAAGTGTTATTAAAAAATTAATGAAATTGAAATACAATTTTTAAATTAAAATAAACATTACTTCACTAGAAACTATATTTCATTTTTTTACTGTCTCAGTACTTATTAATTTGTAAGGTTTTTGGCCCTCCTCAAATTTTTAACACATGTACGATACGTGTTGTCAACTTATGGCCGTCGATATAATAACTCACTGTATAACTAATTAATATTTTTGACTGATGGCGCTTGATGGACATCGATTTTAAATTCTAAATTTTTTTAAACTGGTAAACTTCCATACTTCACGTATGGAAGTTCACTATATAACATAACCATTATCTTGGAATAACTGTCCAATTCCTTTCATTCAGAAGGCAATACATAATCTCTCCACATCCTTCTGGATGCTTTTCATTTTTCCTCCAAGACAACTATCTTTATTTCATAAACGTTACGGCAATATCTATTGAGGCTTGCCAATGTCAGTCTTTCAGCTATCAAGATATTAATGTACTATCTTGGGTTCAATCTTATTGCTTACACAAATACCACCTTTGTGATTTCACTTAGCTAGCCTAAATATTTCTCGGAAAATTTAGTTTTCAAAATCTTATAATAGAACGTTTTATTATCCTTAAAGGTTTCACATTTAAATTTAACATCACTATTGATTACATAAACAGATTGTATATCCGCTTCTGCTCCTTAAATGGATAGCAGTAACTAGAAACATGTAATATTTCCATGTATTCTAAAAGAAAACATAACCACAATACTAAATTCAGAACACGACGAAAATTCCTGAATCAATTAGAACATTTTTTACATTTTTATATAAATTATAATTTTACGTGTCAAATAGTTTTTTACGTTGGCTGATCTATTTACTACATCACCGCCAAAAGTATACGTGCACGAACGTTTTCAAAACTAACATAATTATAGACTCTAGAAAGGAAAAAAGATGAAATAAAAGTACCCCTCAGTTTATCAAAATGATTTTTTTTTCGATACATAATAAAGAACTTAATACACGTTCTATTGTATAAAAATGATGTAAACTGAAAATCCTGAAAGAGTATCTAAATTTAACTTAAAAAAAGGATGACATGTGAAATTTATGACCAGGAAAAGGGACATCCACCACAACAAGTTTATTTGTATTTCTTAGACTGCTTATTAAATTTATATAAAACTCGCTTAGTAAAACACCAGTTTTAATCTTTATGCACTTCAAAGTTATGTCTATTTGATATTTTGACATCGGCCTAAAATCATTTTATAGACATTTTGTGCATCTTGTAAAATTTGGACTGTCTGATTTACGTTCTTTTTCCTTTCTACAATCGAAATAATATTTACCATCAAAACTTATTATCCGCTTGAACAATAATTGAATCCAATCATTCAAGCATTTAATAATAGATTTCTATTAAATATTTGCTAATTTAACTAACAAATTTCCCATATACTGATGTATTAAGTTATCAAAATCGAATAGTGAACGTTATCCTCTTCAATGGATTGTATGTCCATGTTTAATCCACAATATGTAAAGACTTATCACCAGTGTATCACCAAGTATTTTGAAATCAATTTAAGAATTATCTCCATGTTTAAATACAATTTTAAATACCCCGCAGGAGTTTGAGAATAATTTATTTAACTTCACAATTCATCCTTTCAATCAATCTATAAAATTGACTGCGGTAAATATAAGAATCATTCGATAAATAATTTTATCAATGAATGTAATGTCATGACTCATATCATGATCAGAAATACATTTAGTTATCTTTTTAGATTTATTATTAAATGAGGCTACACACGCTCATGTAAACTTGCGCAAGTATGCATAAACAATCATAAAAGTACGGTGGCTATGTGTTAAAGAACTCACAATATTATAACACTAATATTTCATTCTTTCCATTTTACGAACCTCACAAGAAGAGTAGTGAAGTAAAAAAAAATACTTTGAATTCAGTTCATACATGAGTCTCTCTAACATTAGTTAGAATTACTAATGATCGATTGAATAAGTTTACTATTATTTTCATGGAGCTTAATATTTTATTACCAACGTTTAAATAACAAAATTGTATGTACTACTATTTTAATTTCGTTTTGTAATATAAACTATTAACTTTCAAAACCCACAGTGCATTTTGTTGGTCAAATCGAACGTGTTAATATTAAGCAATAATAATAATTGAAGCGCCTCCTATTAATGAATGGTTTATTTGTTATTAAATTTTATCTTGGTAGATGGCTGGTCTTATAGTTTATATCAAATACACGTAGAATTACTTAAAATTTTCAAATGTTCCGTTATAACTTTTAAAAAAATAATTGTCACACATAAATGATTGTGCATAACTTATGTAGCCCCATTAATATGAATATTTATATTTTACCGATTAGTCAAGCATACTCATTAGGTAATAAAGCTTCGTGTTTATATGTTTTTTTTTCATTCTAAATATGATAACAACCCAGTGATAAATTCAAAATATTTTTTTTTTTTGTATCTCTTCGGAATCTTTAGATGAGTGATATTTTTACTAAATATCTTTATGTTGAAAAACAGACAGTGCTAGATTTGATGTTAATTCAAAAATTATTTATTTTTAATTTTTTAAACTTGCTTGTTTCACTGATTTAAAAAAATACATTCAAATACTCGTAAAAATGCAAGTAATAAATTCACACGTAGTTAATAAATATAATTTTCCATAACATATTTTAAGCTATTTTCATTTTAAAATTTGTCAAATATAATCTATCATCTGTTTCCTGATGTGAGTTTAATCAATAGATAATTTTCGTATAACAAATATCTCATGCAGGCATGGACAACCTTTATTAGTTTTGGAACTAAATTGTCATTCTGTCTCCAAGTCAAGAATTAGGCCAAAATAATAAAAAAAAATAGTATCTAAAATCTTTTCGTGCTAAATTCTCAATTTTCTTGAATTTCTAATAATCAGATAATGTATAACTGGATTTTTCTTAAATCAAGCGATTGTCTGACATCCAATTCTCGTGAAAAATAATCTGCCAAGACATGATATTACGGAGATTTACTTACTTAAACTTTGGAGTGAACATTTTTACACTGTATATATCCATATGCTCCACTTTTGCACCGAATATGATAACAAATATATGCTATATATATTATATATTATCGTATTGAAATATAATGGATGATTTAAAATATTTGTAGCCTCAGTATTCAAGTTGATAAACTCACAGCTTATGAATAGATACTGAAGGCGTTTAAGTTCTGCAGTTGCATAAAAATACGAACATACAATAGGTTGAGCGATTGGCTGTAATTTATAAAGTATTTATTGTGAAATAAATCTGTTGAAATATTTGTTTTTGTATTATGGAGATCCATTTGCTCGGACATGGTAAATAATTATATATAATAATGTAAAAATATTATAAAAATAATTAGACTCATGCATAATATCATAAATGTTTAATAAATGTACCCTAAACCATCCCCCCCACCCCCATGACTGCCATAAATAGTAATAAATTAGTATTTTAGTTGAATTGTTTTGTAAATAATAAATGTGTTAAGCATGTAGTTATATATTATTATTATTGTAAAAAAACTTATGATTTTTCCCGTTATCAAATGAATTAAAAATATTATTGACAAATACCAACTGTTTTTTTTAATTAATTACCCACTGTAGAATATTTTTATTATTTGTATACCAAGTTCGCTTCCAACGTGGAGCATATGGATCCACACAGTGAAGAAATCCACTCCGGATCTCCGGCAATGTGAAGACTTCTTGACAGATTATTTCTCACGAGAATCGTTTGTTGGACAATTACTCAACCCAATGGGCATCCAGTCCTGCATTTTCAGATTTTTAAAATCCGACCATATGGGGAATCTAACTCGCATTCCCCGGATTGCTAGGCGCACACTAGGCGAGACTAGAAGATTATACAGTAAAATTCCACCATAGCGAATACCCAAACAAAAAAAAAAACAGTATAACGAATATATAATGAATGGTTAGTTCATTCGAGTTTTTTTTTCATAACGGGATTCGAGAGTAATTCGTTACTTCAAGACAAAACCGCTGAACAGAAAAAAAATGTGAAATGGTAGAGTAGTTAGTATAGTATGTGCCTAGCAATCTTGGGAATATAAGATCGATTCCCTCTGTTGAATTTCAAAAAAATAATAATATTGAAAACAAAAATGAGCATCGAAAATGATGCTTTATGATTTTTGAATACAAAAATTCTTGTACCTTTTAATTTTGGAATATTTGTATAGATTCACTTTCGATAGTTTATTATATTTCGTCGTATAACTGGCAAAAGACGTTAATGTGAAAACGTTAGTTTTGAAATAATCGAGTTTTAATGTTTGAGTCTCTCTGTTAAATACATTTTACGACAATTTCTTAATGTTTAATGTCTATACCCTCGTTACCCACATTTTGAAACCAAATTACTAATTTAAGTTGATTTTTTAGGAATATATTATAGTTTATATAATAGTCATCGACGGTAATATATTCTATATAATGTATTTTATTTTATTAATTTTTTTTTTAAGAAGCATCATTTTTGAAAAACTTTACGCCCTTGAAAAAACGTGTATGGACATTTGTCTCCTTTTAAAAACGTTTTTAACTCTTGAATCTTTGTAAACATCATGAAATATTAATTGTGGAAATCAACCACAACGATTTTTCAGCTAAAAATTAGATCTCAACTGGATTGATATTTCAACAACTGATAAATATACACAGGCTAGTAATACACGCATATTTATGTGTGAATAGGAAACACTAGACCACCAGGGGGCTCTCTAATCTGTTTAAGTATCGTGTCAAATCAACTAACTTAATCTCTGCGCATTATGCTCACCACTCAGGTAATAAAGTGTTGGTATTTTATTGTTAAACTTAAAATATTGACGGACGTGTCAAATGATTTCAAAACAACAATAGAAGAAGCTTCTGTGAGCATTCACGTCATTATCGTAAGAGATAATCTATTTCGACCCATTTTGTATTTTATAAATGTTTAAGGCTTGTCTCCTCTAAAACGCCACCTTATTCAATCTTATTCTTCTAAATAACATTCTTTTTTCTATAAACTCGTGCAAATACTGTGGTGAAAATAACGACAAGCAACCTCCAAAGCAGGGCCTTGTGGTAAGTCTCTTCTCAAGAAGACTACATATTAACAAGGTATAATTAGTTGTATAACTTGTACTTGTATAGTCTTTCCGGTAGCGTAGTTAGTAGTGTGTGTGGCTAGTAATCCGGGGAATACAATTTCAGTTCCTCATCTGACACCCAGTCCTGCATTTTTAAATAATTTAAAAACTCAGGAGAATGTAAATTCAACCCGCAATCTCCGGCAGTGAAGATCGCAAACTATCATCTCAACTCACAGAAATCCATGCGAAAATTATTATTGATATATTACCTTACGCGATAATTAGTTGTCAGCGAGTTACTCTTTCGAGGCTTAGGTTAGTTTAGATTAACTGTTTGGTAGACATTCATATCGACTGTCCAAAGAAAAAAAGATGTAGCCTTATGATGTAACTTAAAAAAAAATTTACAGGAGGCAAAAAATGTTTAGTCAATAATTTTGAGCCAATGTCAAAAGATTACATATGCGCAACATTGAAACGCACGAAAACTAAAACTGGTGATTTATTTTCTCAATATGACAATAGTTTAATAAGGTATTTGAGAAATACCAATATAATAAGTCAGTCCTTTTTCCTGGCCGTATATTTGACACACCATCTTTTTTTTTAATGTGTAAGCTAAATTTAGATACTAACTTGGAACTTTCAGTTTAAGCCCTTTTGATATAACGTGTATTTAGTTGTATATATTTTGATTATCGACTAAAGGCTACTTTAAAAAATTGAGGGTTAAGTCCTTTGCTTTCCACAGTTGACATATTGCATTTAAATATCAATATAAAATACTTTGATTATTATATATTAAAAATAAACAAGATGTTTTCTAAAATATACAAATTAACATTTGTAATTCCCCGGTAGCTTAGTTGGTAGCTTGTAATCTAAAGAATACGAGCTCAATTCCTCATTCGTGAGATTTTAAAAATCCAAAAATACAGGACTAGACAAAATAATCTATCAAGAAGTCTTCACATTGCGGAGATCCATATACTCCACTTTCGCAGTGGATATCTTCACACTGTGTACATCCATATGCGTCACTTTGGGAGCGAACATGGTATATAAAAAAAAAACTCATTCATTGACTGAAAGTAAACTTTTTTTGGAGCTTAAATTTTTCGGAAATTATTTTTATTTCGTATGTTATTTCCTGTTTGAAAATTACTTCTACAATCATACTTCCAAGAATATTAAGAACTATATAATCCTTTGCATTACACATTTTACACATTTGTTTTGGATTATAAACGATTAGAAAACATTGCAAAGTGTATTTATTATTAACTAAGCGCCGTCGACGTGTTTTTTTTTCTATCCGGCATAAATCATTTGAGAAAAAGCTTTTGGAAGCTTATGAATGAATAAAGCTCGTGCCAAATAAGAAGACAAATACAATGAAATAAAAAATAATCCTCTGCTTTAAGTCAATAGGAAACTAAAGGCTAAAGCATAACGTGCAAGCTTTGTCAACTAGGCTTTATAGAATCTGTCACTTGTTTATGTGGCAGGACGCTAACCACATCCTCTAGATATGTCTTTATGTGACGTCTGAAATTAAAAGCTCCTCGTGTAATTTATCAGATCGTTCGAATATTGTAACTCAGTTTGTACCAATAACAATTATCTAGCTCAGAGCTTCCAAAAACATTTCTGCTATGGAACACTTCGCAAACCCGGAAATTTTACCAAGCACTTATTTTTTAGGTAGTGTAATTCTTACTAGTAAGAATATCTTTAAATGTATTACAGTATTTAAATGCATCGGGTCATCCAACTTGGTTGCCATGAAAATTTCATTGCTTTTAAAATGTTCGCGGCGTCATACGGCGAGCGTGATGATCTCTTTGCATAAATTGCTTGTTCAAATAAATCTTCATTTTGTTTTTAATTAACTTTTTTATTATTCTATTTCTTTTAACTTCATCACACTAAAGTGCATGGCAATTTGAGTCTCGGGTAATTGATATTTACTCCCGGGGCATTCCCGTCGAAAAAAGTTGATCGTTTCTCTATATCAGCGCTCTAGAGTACGCCTGATTACGACCAGGTGTAAGGACGGGGCGGATGGATGGTGGGCACATTAGGTAGTGTATAAAGCTTTTTCAAATTGTCACGGAACACCTATTCAGGTTCAGCGGAACACTGGTGTTCCACGGAACATAGTTTGGGAAACCCTGGTCTAGCTAATAAAAACTACTCAAATCTTTATAGCGGACAAGTCAACATTTGTTATTAAAAAGACGCTACATTAACATTTTGAGAAATATGGACCTCCGTGCGTCTTGTAGCTTTATTTTCAAAGCAGTTCTTTTATTTTTTAATACAATATTATTATTATGAATTTGATATATATTCCATATGTATAAGTCATTACAATCATATCATATAGTTTAAGACTAGAAAAATACCTAAACATTACGAACAAAAAATGAGAAAAAAAGCTTGACTTCAGCATTGTAAAATTCCTTTATGCTTTATATTTAATTATAACGATTTGTAAATAAACGAAAAATTATTTTTACTGCTGTTTATAAAATATCACATAAAATCAGTCATGTGGGTTCAAATTTAATCGCAAGTACTCCTTTGATTTTGAAATAGGAGCGGCCACATGTGGTAATGTTATACACATTCTTACCGATTTGGAAATTTTTTTGTTTATTTTGTTCGTTGTTTGGAAAATAGAAGTGCATTGTTTACAAATCGGCATATTTAATGTGATTGATTTTATAGTATTAGTTGAATTTGTGTAACTTGGACATCTTCTGATTAACTGCATCCAATTGTAACATTGTACACAAACTTAACACCTGCAAATGAAACGCACGTAAGTAACATTTTCATTGAAAATTTAAACAAACAAATATTTCTATGTTTTATATACACACTGAGCACTCACGTGGTGAGAGTTTATAATAGTGTAAGAATCAACTTCGCTCTGAAGCACAGTTCACACTTCGTTCTCAAGAACCAGTGGTGCAGTTTTGATGCGATTTTTTCGGTATCACTGAACATTTCAGTAGCGGCATTACCCCCTCTGGTTTTAAAGCTTTTGTTGTGCTTTATAACACGCTACAAAATACAATTTTATTATTACAGTGAACCATTTTAATTAACATACGTACAAGTAAATTTTTTTTATTATAAACTTTATTTTCGATACACTTTATACATTTCTTATTGTGCTTAAACTGAGGAGGAATATGTATTTGGCGACGCATTTTTTTCGACGTATGCGTGGTC
>JAGVSQ010006984.1:0-15764 GCA_022683975.1 Rhyacophila evoluta | reverse complement strand
TACCAGTTTTAAATAATTTAGAATTTAAAATCAATTTCCATCAAGCAGCATCAGTTAAAAATATTAATTATTTAATTTATATTTAATGATTTTGGGGCAAAGTCAAAATATTATATACACATAACCTTCAAGTGCATGAAGATTAAAACTGGTATTTTATTTATCTAACCTGATTTTAATTTAATCAGTTATTTATTAAAAAAAACCAATAAAATTGATGTGACGTCCTCTTTCCCGGTCGCAAATTTAAGAGGCAATCTTTATTTTAAACTTAAAATCTAATTATATATACTAATTTGGCATTCGGAGCTCAAATCCTTTTGATAAAACATGTATTATGGTATACACATTGTGATTATCGAAAAAAAGATATTTTGAAAAAACTAATGGCTACGTCCCTTTTCCTTTTTATAATTAGTCAATTATTTTGATAATCCTACCATTTCGACAAGTAGATATTTGTTGGGGCTGTCCAAAGGAGTCCGCAGCATGACTCTAAGCTATTTCCAGCGTCATTGCATGATTAAAGATGTAAAAAAATTGCTCGTTCTGCTTTGTGAGATCTTTTTCCTAATATTTGAATTCCTGATCAGGTATGTTATGTTATCTAGTATGTTATATGTTTGCTCACTGCCCACATACAATGTAACCTGAAGATGCCGAAGGCGATCAAATTCACACAAATCCTCTCAACCGGTCTCTAACTTCAGTATTATCGGACTGTGTGCTAGATTTTCTTAGTATGATGCAAGTCTTTAAAATGCTGCCCCTCTCACGCCCATAAAATATCTTTCACATCCTCCCAAATATTCTTGTTTTTTCCTCCTCATCCGCCGCATCACAATAATATTTTACGCCCCCGTATGATTCGTATATTCTGACCAGTTATATTGATTTCACCACCTATGCCGCTCCTTACGTGATGCCGCCTGATGCAGCTGCGTCTCTGTTTCGTTCAGCATGATAGGCCGAAGTTAGCATTGATTTCTATTGACAATTTCCTCTATTGGTTAGCGTCCAGTATTACTGTTTTTTTAAACTGGGATAACTCTATCAATTTAGCAAATTATTAGACTGTTAAGAATATTTAATACATTCAAATACATATAACTAGAGACAACAATTTAGAAATGTAAAATACAGATAGCTGAGAAGTTATCTGTATTTTATATATAGTTATCGGAGCCAGAGGTTGCAAGATTGAATCTCACAGTTGCTTTCAAGCAATTATCTGACAACAAAATCTGTCAAAACTAAATCCTTATAATGTAATAATCCATATAAATAGTCCATTATTGGTTCTGACATTAGATTCGTTTTCACGAGAATAGTTTGTAATACTAATGCTCAAACCAAATGGGCATCCAGTCCTTCATTTTTTTGACGTTTAAAAATCCTACAGACGGAGAATCGAATCTGTATTCCCCGGATTACTAGGCGTGCATGCTATCAACTACGTTACCGGGGAGAACGGATATGATAATAAACAATAGTCTTATTTTTTAAATAATATCAATCAATTAACTGTAACGAAATCCAAAAATGTCTTGATTAATACACCATTTTCAATAATAAATCATATTTTTTTTATTTTACCATAATTATATATATTGCTAATTAATTAGTAATGTCCTACCTTGATGGATGATTTAGATTATATCAATTGAAATAATACTATATTCTTCTAAATAAACTGCTAGACGATAAATCGTTGACTAAGATACATCATAAAATATCATTAATCAAATCCAACTTTTTCACATATTAACAGAAATATTTGAAATCAAGTTAGATAAATATAAAAGACAACATTACAGTACTCAGGTTGGCAACTATTTTGTGGCATAATAATCAAGATGGCGGAAATTAAAATAAAATTATATCAATTACAGCCCACGCATTAATAAATCCCTTCTAATCAATACAAGTCAATTGCTAATCATTATTTAAAACCAACGGAAGCCGGCATTGAAACTAATTAAAGATTTATTATAATATAAGGCTTGACATTTCTGCTTTAGTTGTGGTCGACTTTTTCAAAAGATTTAATAGTTTTTTGTGAACATTTATGGGCAGGGCCAAGGCCGCGTGTTTCCAGAAGAAAAAACACATTTTTTGCTTTCGACAAAATCATACGAGCTTGACAAATCGAAAAACAAAGTAGTGTTGTGCCAAATGTTAATTAATTTAACATTTAAATACAATATAACAATGATTTATTGTATCATATTTTCTATCTATTATTTCGTTCACGATAAAAAAAATAACTTATTTAATGGGAGTATTTCCAAAGTTAACTTATTCCACTATGCTAATAATTGAAAGAAACATTTTTAACACGAATAACGACAATTAGTTATATGATCTGTCAAAATTTCATGATATGTCCACTTTATTTCATATTGGTCCTCAAATCCTCTCTTTAATTTCATTGAGTACTACCTAATGTGCCCACCATCCACCCGCCCCGCTCTCACACCTGGTCTTAATCAGGCGTAACCCGGAGCTCTGATGTCGAGAAACGATCTACTTTATTTGACGGGAATGTCCTGGGAGTAAATACAAATTACCCAAGACGCATTGCATCATTTAATATTAGTAACTACTTATATAAGCCTTCTAGGAGTGCTTAAATGGAAAGCAATAGATATGTTAAAAGCAATTACGCCGAGTACTTATATATGCCACCTGAGTAGAACAAGTTTAAATTGATATTAATTGCCCATATTTTTAATTTCATTTAATTAACTCTCAGTGTTCCCCTCTGTTACTTTTTTATACATTCAGTTTGTATTATTTTGTTATTTTTTGTACGCAATGTTGTAAATGTTTTGAATTTCTAAGTTTTTATATTCTCGACATGATACATAAATAAAAAATACTTATTCAGTTCTACAATCCGGTTCGTACGAGCCGGTATAAATCTATAGAAAGGAACATCACTATAGTCGTTCATTTTTTGGCCAATTTTTTTCCCTTGTATGCAACATGGGTCAGCTGATAAATTTCAATTATAAATATTACGTGTGTGTAATAAACAATATATTTACAATGATATAATATTGTTTTCACGCAAAAAATCGTATCATATTATATAATTCAACTGGCAACACGTAGCAGTCTAGAAAACGACGCATAATAATGATATATGCACGAATTTGTATCACTTAAAATGTAAAAAAATGTGTTTGTTGATTTTTTTTAATATAACTAACTTTAATAGACTAGAAATTTTATGTTAAATTTAAATGGCGGCTCGCAGCTAAAATTAGAAGGGACACAAAATACATTTCGATTGTAAAAAGGAATGAAGATATAACCCTCAATTTTTCCAAGCCAGTTATTTTTGATAATCATAGTGTATACAACTTAGTACACGTTTTATTAAAAAGGTGTAAGCCGTATAGGCCGAATTAGTATTTAAATCTAGTTTTTAAGTTTGGGTCTCCGCAATGTGAAGACGTCTTGACAGATTATTTTTCACGAGAATCGTTTGTCAGACAATTATTTAATCCAATAAGCATCCAATCTTGCAATTTTTTTTTTTAAATCTGACAGATGAGGAATAAAATTCGTTATTCGGATAGCTAGGCGTGTATGCTAAAAACTACGCTATCGGTAGACAATTAATTTAACATATTATTGTAGACTGTGGTTAACAATTATAACAGAAAACATGCAGCTGTTTCATTGATATTGCGTGGCCTAGGGCTGATATCCGGTTGTAGACAAAGATTTATCATGTTTTATACTAACAAAAACACAATAATTTATATCAAGGCATATCTAAACGGCTTGCACTATAAAATATTACTAAGCATTCTCCATTATTATTTTATAAACAAGTGAGTCAATAATGATATCTATAAAATGATCTACATTTAAATAAATGTGTTTTTATCACTGGTATAAATATTGCCTCGTCGTTACACATCGACTGTGAAAAAAAAAGGACGAAGCCGTCATTTTTTCAAAATATCTTTTTTCAATAACCATAATGTATTATATACAGCTTAATACACATTCTATAAAAAGGGTATACGCTGAAAATACCAAATTAGTGTCCAAATTAAATTTTTAAGTTTGAAAAAAGGATGCCCTGTGGAAGTAACAACAAGGAAAAAGAGCTTCCATCTAATCAATTTTCTTGGCTTTTTTTTAAATAACTAAAATTGATATCATACTGAGTAAATAAAACACCAGTTTAGTCTTCATGCACTTGACGTTGGCTAAAAATTATTAAATACACGTATTTGGTGCCTCTTGTAAAATTTGTTCTATGTGGGCTACATCCAATTTTCTTTCCACAGTCGATATATATTATCAGTCAGCAGTTAAAGATATTTATTATTTATTTGAAAAATTATCTTAAACTTAAATTAGCTAGCATGCATTCTTCATTAAGTAATATTTATAATATAACTAGAGGTGGGTGGTTATATGTGGGTCTTTTTTCCTTTACAGAGTCGATACATAAATATATTAATAAAAAATCATCAATCTAAATTACCTTACCCAAAAATAACTCCGCATAAAAAAACTTCGCACAAGACAAGTGCTCACATAAACAAACACACCCAAACAACTGCAACACACAAATGATCATTGAAAGATCACATTTAAGTTTTCAAACAAATTAATATAAATAAAAAACAAACGAGTGTATTAATTCCATTTATAAATTAGCTCGATATTAAATTATTGCAAATATGAATACACGTTTTCGAAATATTATATTATCATAATTTAAAGAAGAAGACCTTCCAAGAAAATACGCATTTAATCCACAATATTTGGCACATGGACAACTACTAACTTGTCTGTCTTAAAAGATTATTTATTTACATGTGGTTCAATATTCTTCTTCTTTATGACGTAAATATACATTGTTATTTGAATACTTTCATTTAGAGACGATATAAATGTATTAAAAAAGACAGTGGCGGAGCTTAGCCCGTTGAGCATCCAGTCCTGCATCTTTCCAGCTGCAGGATTTGAATCCTTGACCTCAGACGTCGAAGCACTTGCGTTTATCGCTCAGCCGTCGGCGTGATGTGATTTATTGTATATAATATCTATAATAAAAATACACTTCAGTTGCAATCACTTGATATTCATAAATGCACCCAGAAAAACCATAGTCACGCAATTGATCATTTGATATAGCTGTAGCCTGTGTCTATTTTTTTTAAATATTATAATCGCAATTAGATTATTTTTATTATAATTAGTAAATCGCTATAATAACGAAATTGCGTCAAGGTTTTTGTGGAATCTTTGTTTTATTTTTACAAGTGACTCTCAAACTGTAACACTCGTGCCAATACATACAATTATTTCACTTCTTTATTGTGTATACTATACCATAAAAATAAAATTGTCTATCTGTCACAATACTTTCTCCAAAACTATAAATAGTAATAACAAGAAATTTTAATATAATATTATATTTAAGCTGCTATTTCTGGATTAAATTTTTTTTTTTAATTTTAAACTGATGACTGATAACATTACTGATGATAAATGGATGAAGTTAAACAGAAGACGTCCAAGCAACATTCTGATCTAACTACATAAAACGCGATTAAAAATTCAAGGAATCGTATGAAAATTTAGTATATGTAGCATTCCCCGGTAGCGTAGTTGGTAGCGTCCGCGCCTAGCGATCCGGAGAATGCGGGTTCGAATTCCGATCTGCCGGATTTTAAAAATCCGAAAAATGCAGGACTAGATGCCCATTGGGTGGGTTGACAAACAATTCTCGTGAAAAATAATCTGTCAAGACGTCTTCACACTGTGGAGATCCATATGCTCCATGTTGGGAGCGAACATGGTATATATATATATATAGCATTTATACTATTAAGACTGTAAAATGGAATTCAAATACTTACATGGCACATATTACACTAAATATCTCCTAATTATTAATTGTTCCTAACCAGATTCTTGAACAATGTACTACTTTATAAGTTATTGGATGTTTTGTGCGTGGTAATCAAAATTTTAATCGTCATGGGTTTGGATTTTTATTAATATTATATTATACTGTCCCTATAAAATATTGGCCTTGATATTGGTTATATTTCGTCTATTTTTTGTTTATAAATATACAATGTATCGATACAATACAGTACAACAATATATTCGTATATTTATTGAAACGATGTGTAAAAGCGGCATCATAATATTAATTATAATTTAGAACAGGTATACTCAAAAATTCATTTGTAATTAAGTAACCTTATATTTAAACTTTAAAGCTGAAAACGTTTAAATCGCATGGACGTGTTGTGGATATTTTTTTTGTAAATTGTTTGTATGCGGGCTAGAAAAATCAGCGATTACTTCTTCTGGGTATATATTTGTAATTAGGTATCTTTGTCATATTAAAGTTTTCAAATCATTGTATACAACAAAATGAAAATTTTTAATTTATGCTCGGACGTCTTCTTCTTAACTACATCCAATTGAAGCATTATGGATTGCTGTATTGTAATGACATATTTTTGGCAGATCTTTTTCGCGGGAAATGGTTATTAGCCAATTTCCTAGTTCATCGGGCATCCGGTCCTGCTTTTTTTGTTTTCTTTTAATTCCTAGCGTTTATTTACCTGTGTCTGGAGAGTGCACGCTTGTCCTTGAACTACAGAATAGACTAAATTAATAATTTTATGTAACAATATACCTTTAATATGAAAAATCGATTCAAAACAAGTCATATAAATTCATTTCTTTTGTCATGGTATTTCTGACATATTCTATATTTGAAAAATCTAACCTCAAATTATTGCCTGTGTAAAAAAATATTGACAACCGTTGTTATGTTAATCGTTTCGTTGTAATAATCACATTTATCACAGTTTAACGAGAAATAAATTTTGCATAAAATAATTGAAATTGTGAACAGTAAATTAGCAATAAAAATGAAAATAAAATTTATAATTGATTAACATAATCGCTATGAGAATATTGCTTAGTATTTTTTATTCTATAGGAAGTTGGAACACTTTAAATTAGTTTATTTTTTAGTATAGACAATGTCGTTTTATTTTTAAGCAATAAATATATTTTAATAATTATTATAATCACAGTAGATCCTCGATATAACAGACTAATGCGGGTGAGTTGTCCATTGAAACCGAAAGTCCATTATATAAGGATCGGGAGAGGGCGCAAGAATACTGGCATGTTACGGGGATTCTAGGAGCCGGCTTGTGGTGTTCATATGTTAAGGGAGTGGATATGGAAGAAAGAGAAGAATTTGTTAGGGTTTTTGTTTATGGGCACATTTTCTATTAACCACCTAGATTACGGCAATTCATTCTTCCATCTTTATATGTACCAATTGAAATTGAGGTTTTTGGCAAACTTTATCACATAACGTACAATAAATTGTTGCCTTTTGAAGCGTTACATATTGTGTCATTACGAATTATGTTCAGAATACACTTTTCCATCTAACATACTCCAAATATGTTTGAGCTTGTTATTTTTAATGCAGTAGTGATACAAAATAGTTCATTAAAAAAAAAAATCTCACGTATTAAAATCGGCAAGAAAAAAACACATTTTATCGCCTGGCAATTTCAAATTATCTTTGCAGGAAATGATTATCAATGGATTGATGAAACGTCCTTGATACACGCAAGGTCATGGCCAGGTGCCATCTTGGCGTTTCTTCTATGTCTTGCTTTGTCTATTTTTTTCACGGTTCAATGAGCATCTTCATGAAAATATAACAAAAAACGAACAATGGACACAGGTTGTATTTGGAAAAATAGCCATAATCAATTTTGCTTTTGACATAGACACCATATTGACAATTTACTGTGTCGAGTGAATTATCTTTCGTGTTTTTAAATCATTTGATACTGGATATTCGAGTCCTTTATTTTTTTAAATCTACCAAATATAACTTAACCTAACCTAACTTCTGGGCTACCGAGAAGACATAATTAAGTTATGGAACTAGAAGCCAGAATATTTAATTCCACACGATTCATAACTGGGCGCTTTTCTACTCTAAGGAAAATATTAATCTCGGCTAATTTGACTCCAGTAAATAATCAATCAACTGTCGTATAATATTATATTATATTTAGTTAGTCATTTTGTCCTACTTGAATAGATTCGCCGACGCATGACATCTGCCTCCGGTTCGCTAGTCAACTATTATATTGCTGTCAAACTAATACGTGACCTTATTATGTAAATGCAATACTGCGAATGCATTTTTCTCGGCATATTAACTGTAAAACGAATAAACGATGTAACCCACACAGAAGGAAAGTTACAGCAGACACTAAAACGGGTATTTATTAATTTTGCGGCAAAGTCAGAGCATTAAATAGACACAACCTGAAAATGCACGAATACTAAAACTGGTATTTTATTTAACCAATCTGATATTAATTTAATAAGTTGTTTAAGAAAAAACAATCAAATTGATTAGATTGAAGCCCGTTTTCCTGGTCGCAAATTTGACAGGCCATCTTTTTTTCAAACTTAAAAGCTAAATTTAGATATTAATTCGACATTTGCAGCAAAAATTCTTTTGGTGGAACTTGTATTGAGTTATATTCATTGTAACTATTAACTATTGTTGTCTCCCCGTGAAAAATGCAGAACTGAATGCTCACTGGGTTGAGTAATTGCCTGACAAACAACTGTAGTGAAAAATAATCTGTCAAGACGTCTTCACACTGCGGATATCTATATACTCCTTTTTCGGAGTGGATATCTTCGCACTGTGTAGATCCATATACTCCACGTTAGGAACGATGGTAATAAAAAAAAACTATTAAAAATGCCTATTTAAAAAAAAACTGAGGGTTTTGCTTTCTTTGGTTTATTATCATGTGGCAGAATATGATACATACGAGGACATACAGAAAATTTGGCCGAGTCATCAAAACCAACATTTGAAGTAATGTGATTGTGTAATTTTTGGCATTTGTTTGAATCATAAATCAATGATTTTTTTCCTTTTAATTGTATATCAGTATTAAGTGTTTTCAATAGTCTTGGTTACTATTTTCATGACAAACAAATATACTTTTTCATGTGGCAACATTTTACGTGTTCGAAGAGGACAGAATAAATAAAACTAAACAAACGGTTTCAAAAGCAATGACACAATTATTTTAAACTTCTACTATGTTTCTTACTTCAGGGAAATCTTGTTTAAAGCATTTGTTTTTAAAACTGGCCCGATTTTGTAATTCTGAAACTGTCAAGAAACACATTTTTTTTCATAATTGTAAATAACTATTCTCACCGACAAATTCTTACTTATAATACTATCTATAACAGAATGTCTCCCCGGTAGCGTAGTTGGTAGCATGCACGCCAGCAATTTGGGGAATGCGGGTCCGATTCCCTATCTGTCAGATTGTAAAAATCCAAAAATGCAGAACTGGTTAAATAATTATTTGATAAATAATTCTCGTGAAAAATAATCTGTTAAGACTTCTTCACATTGCGGAAATCTAAATACTCCTCTTTGAAGTGGATATCTTCGCACTGTATAGATCCAAATGCCCCACATTGGGAGCGAACATGGTGTAAAAAATAAAAGAATATTGTAATAAATACTTACAATTTCTCATGAACACGTTTCTTTTATTTGATTATATTGGCTGGCCGTTCGGCTTGAAGAATGTACACGTCAAGTTAAAGCAATCAAGAATATGGCGTCTTGAAAAATTCCTGTCATCAGCTAGTATTCTTGTGTTTTCCTGGGCCATTTCTGCATAATTTAATTCAGCCTAATGCATTCCGTGGATAGTATTTATTCCAGGTCGTCGATATCGAGGACATAGCAAGTCAGATTGAAACAATTTCTAAGCTACAACATAATCAATAAGCAAAAGAAGTTTGAATTAAGGTCATTTTTTCTGTAAATATTGGAAGTTATTAAAATAACAATGGCGTGTTTCCATAGTTACGTTAGTGATTCATATAAATGTTATACAACTTCTTCACAAAAAGAGTAATTAATCAATTTGTGACTTATTGTAGGGCAGCTTTTCATGTGTATTTAATGCTGCACACAAAACATTCATTTAAAAACCTTTGAAGATGTTCATGCTTATTAATTCTATTGTCAAATTATTTATGAATACATTAAAACGTCGATATAATATGCTAATGTAAATTGGGGAGCGTTTGTTAAGGCCAAAGCTTCATTATATAAAAATCCGTTTTTTGGATGCATTTTTTTTTCAAAAAATAATAAACGTTACAAAGAAAAGCAGTAAAATTTTAAGAAAATAATCAAGTTTTGTTTGAAATTTTGAAGTTTGCTTTCATTTTATGGTCAACAATTGAAAATCAAAATGTTTTTTTTATTATTTTTAGGCCAGCTGAAACCTTATAAAAAAAGGTTTATTTCGGCTAAACATTTGATACATTTTAATAAGAAAAACAGAATCACATACTTTACATAATTAGAAAATACGTAATTTATACTATCATTTAAATCTTAAGTTCACATCGTCTTAAAAAATTTAAAACCTGGATACATGAAGTATGTGGAGACTGTAACAAAACTTTCATTGAAAGAGGCAGTTAAAACGTAAGTTTTAATAAACTTTTAATATGCCCAATCTTTGAGTGTCATCAAGATTACAATTCCAAACAATGTGATTGATATCTTCATTTTCCATTCCACATTTACACACTGGACTATCAACAATTCGAACACGTGACAAAGATTCTGCTGCGTTATATTGGTCTAATCTACAATGGTTAATAGTGACGATAAAATCTAGTGGAGGTTTTCGCACACGTACTATGGTGCGCCATTGCGTGGCTAATAATATAGATAGTCTATTCTGAATTATCCACGCTAATGCTGGAAGGAGGGCCCGGATAATCTAAAAACACGGATAAGTTGAACTATATATGGAATATGGTTGGTTTATCATTTCCAAAGAAAGATTTTCATCGAAGATTGGCATTTGCAACTCATATCCTTTTGATAAAGCGTTGTATCCATTGTGATTATCGAATAGACGCTGTTTTGAAAATTTGAGAATTAAGTTCGTCTTCCTTGCAGAGTCGATACACAAAAATTTAGTTGCATATGATCAAGAATATGATAGAAATTGAATAATATTTACGTTATGCCTTGTGTTAATAAGTTCGATAGACTGTACTAAATCTAATATGATGTAAATATATCTTGGTAGCAAAAGATAAGGTTCCGTCATCGAGTTAACAATATTAAAATGGACAACTCACGCAACAGTATTTGTTGAAATAACACCAATGAACTTTTTGCTTATAAAACCAATCAACCTTGAGTCAGGTTTTGGTTTAGTAACACCATGTAATGCCTGACATAGACATTGCTTGCCGAAGTATGTTTTATTATAATTTATTACCTGCAAATATCAAAGTTTTTTTATCGTGTCACCCTTGGTAATTTTATTTAATCAATTCTCATAATATCACGTTAATTCTATTGAAATTTCTCGAACTCCAAGCTGTACAAGATAAAAATAATACCGCCTGTTCGATGCATGTGAAATTAGAATCAATAACAAGAAACAATATTAGATATTTGAGGAGTAAGGCCGCACATGTGCGTCTGTGCGACTTGTCGTATTCATTTCAAAGGAATTCTTTTATTTTTAAATAAAATGTTAAAATTTCTTTTAATATAAATACTAGATAGTTTTATCAATGATAAATGTAAGTCATTACAACTATATAATTTATTTTTAAGCTAAAAAAAATACATAAACATTTCGAAAAAAATTAAAAAAAAAAAGGTTGACTTCATTATTGAAAAATTTTCCTTACACTATTTCGATAATTACTATGTTTTCTAAACAAACGGGCAATCATTTATATTGCTATTCATAGAAATACACTTTGTTGTGTCTCCTGTAAAAATAATTTTATGTGGGTTACGTAATTTTTCCTTTCCACACTGGATATTTATCATTTGAGCCATCAGGTAAAGATATTTTTTATCTGTTTAAAAAATTATGTTAAACTCAAAACTAGTTAGCATGCACCCTTCATTAGCTAATATTAATAATATATCTAGAGGGATTGAATATATAAAGGACTTTTTCGAAAAATTATATTTTTGCAAGGAGATTGTATTCTTACTTTTAACCTTTTGTCTAGAAAGATATCATAAAGAAAATAATTATTATAACGTTAAAACGTCAATATAAATATTAACGTTATGATAATCAGTATGTTTCACGTATTTCAAAGTGGACACTATAAAAAAATAATGACAATCACAGTTTAAGAAACTGTGTTGTTTTTTGTTAATTTTTTTATCTAAGTCGGGAAATGGTTTAATAAAATGAAGCCTTGGGCAATTTACATAATACCTAAAGTAGTAAAGAACTATTTTTTATTACCTAATACTTAATATTGTTTTCTTTTTGATGAAATAAATACTAAAATAATAACTTACAATTAATTTTAAACGTAGTAATTTGAAAAATTTAATTTTTACATTACGAATAATGAAAACTTCATGATTTACGATTAATCGTGATGAAATTATATGTATAAATCTAGCTTGATTATAGATTATTATTATTTTTATCGACTACAGCAGGTGTATTGTATTTTTTTCTTATTTGCTCAATTGAATATAGAAAATACATATTGGCTTCCTTAATCCTTAGGCACTTCACTTGACAATCTTTATCACTTACTAGGTAACTGTTTACTAATAGGTATACAGTGAAACCTCGATATAACGAACTAATCCGCATAAATTGTCCGTTAAAACCGAAAGTCCTCTATATTAAAATTTGTTTTCTGAATTAATTTTATTATTATCGTATTCAAAAACAGTGCATTTTCGAAATATACTGTTTTTTTAAATAAACTACAAAAATGTTTCAAGACATCAGTCTTTTTCACTTTCATTCATGATATGGTATTTCTTCTTCTAATACCATGTTCGCTTCCAAAGTGGAGCATACGGATCTACACAGTGAGAAGATATTCATTCCGCAGTGGAGTATTTGGATCATATTATTTTTCACGAGAATTTTTTGTCAAACAATTTCTCAACCCAATGGTCCAGTCCTGAATTTTTAGATTTTTAAAATCCGACAGATAGGGAATCGAGCCCGCATTCTCCGGATTGCTATGCACGTACGCTACCAACTACGCTTACAAAGCATATATTTTTTAGTAAAAAAATATTATAAAATGGTTCGTATATAGGCCATGTCGATATGCTCCACTTTTGAAACAGATGCAGTAAAAAAATATATTTTTTTAACGATGTTCGTTCTCAAATTGAAGCATTTGGATCTACAGATTGTGAAGACATCCGCTCCAAAAGTGGAGTATATAGATCTCCGCAATATGAAGACATATTGACATATTATTTTCATGATAATTGTTTTTCAGACGATTGCTAAAGTCAATGGGCATCCAGTCCAACATTGTTTAGATTTTTAAAATCTGACGATAGGGAATCTAACCTGCATTCCCCGGATTGCTAGACATGCACGCTACCAACTACGGCTATAAAGCATATAACTTTCAATAAAAAAGTTTATAAAATGGTTCGTCTATAGGCCAAGTGATCTACCAATAATTCTCCTGTTTTTGGCTAATATTGGTTTCGTGTGTCGGTTTAAAGAAACGACAACATCAGCTGTTTTTTATTACAAAATTCAAAACTAACCTGATAGTGGTATGGCAACATGAAAGTTTCCACGCTTAAACAAATCATTTCCAATATTAATTCCCTTGCAGTAGCATAGTTATATATTCAGCGTCCTGGAGCAAGATAAATCGCTGTACTCTCTTCAAATTGGTTATCTACGTAATATACTTTTTTCTTCATTATATAATACACCTGTTCCTCTACTTTTGTGATTAATTCTTTGAAAGGTTTCTCGTTTTTTTAGGTCGCGTGAAGTAAAATCTCGTACGTTATCTTTTTTAACTCTGCGCCCTACGTGATTCGTGCGCCTGAAGCAACTGGGGACACATTAAAAATATATGAAAAAAAGTCTTTTAATTTGCGGCTTCACTTCTTTATTACCAGATGGTACCAATAGGAAGCCAAGGCCCGTAAAACTTAACCCTGACAGTGACAAGTGATTTTCTTGAATTCGATTAATCTGTTCACAATACGCAGACCGTGAAAACCGACAAATACACCCTATTAATTGTATAAAAAGAAATACAAAAATACTTTTTTTACGTAAATTAGTGCATGAAATTTGATACATATATTCTTTCTATAGCACTAAAAAAGTATTATAATAAATTGAATAGTATTAAATGTAATATGATATATTTCTATAGATATTATTTGTCTCCCCGGTAGCGTAGTTGGTAGCGTGCACGCCTAGCGATCCGGCGAATGCGTGTTCGATTCTCCATCTGTCGGATTTAAAAAATCCGAAAATGCAGGACTGGATGCCTATTGGGTTGAATTATTATCTGACAAAAAAATCTCGTGAAAACTAATCTGTTGCGGAGATGCAGACGAAAGTGGAGTATATATTATAGATCTCCGAAATGTGGAGACATATTGACAGATTATTTTTCATGAAAATTGTTTTACAGACAATTGCTAATCCCAATGGGCATTCAGTCCTGTATTGTTTGGATTTTTTGAATCGAACCCGCATTACACGAATTGCTAGCCGCACATGCTACCAATTACGCTAAAATAATACATGGAAAGATAATAACTGTAGAGGAAACTTTCTTTATAATATATACAAATTTGTCTTGATGAATGTATCATATATGAACTTAATTTATTCTAAAATCATTAAATAGGCTTTTTTGTGCATGCCGTAGAATTTGTTTGTTTTTTCCTTTCTACAGTCAATATTATATACAGGACTTCATGGGAGAGTTGCATGTTTCATGCCTGAAGCATAAACATCAGGTCTTTGAGATGCTTTGTGCGTGTTCCCAGAATTTACAGTAATGAGGCCATTATAGAAACCTTCGTAAACCAAAGCAAAAGATATTTCTCAGAATATTATATATGATCTTAAGGAAAACAAGTGAAATTAATACAGATTATATATATAAAACGATACGGAAAACACGCTAAATCAACATATTGTGTAGTGCCTGGATTACTGAGTAGGCGTATGCATTTTACATCTAAGTGTGAGCACTTCAATGTGTGCGCAGATGTCATGTGAGCACTTGTCATGTGTGCAGTTCTCATGGAACCGTTGTATGCGTGTGCAGTTTTCATGAAACAAACCATTACAATATTTCATTAACGTTTCTAAATGACAAATTCTTTATTCACGTTATGCAACCAACTTCCTGTCTCTAAGCCAAATTGATTCGGTTCTCTGATATGATTCTAATGTGATATTTTTTGTTACTCGCAACAATTTGGCCATGAAATATACAACAGGTCTTATTTGTTCATAAAATAAACACTAGCCTACATTTTAAATGTGACCTTTGCATAACTAACCGAACAATATAATACGTTGATTTATTCTGTTTTTACTTTTCAACATCTTGAGGAATCTTTGAAAAATAACTCGTACGTTAATAACAAAAAAATGTCAATTAAATTTTTCATAAATACATTTTAATTGTCTCCCCGGTAGCCGAGAGATTAGCGTGCGCGCCTTGTATTCAAATGTCTCGTGTTTGATTTCCACATCTGCAGGGTTTTCAAAAATCGTAAAGTGCAGGACTGGATACCCATTGAGTTTAACAATTAATTAATAATTAATATTTTCGACTGATGGTGCTTGATGGAAATTGATTTTAAA
>JAGVSQ010006983.1:0-15765 GCA_022683975.1 Rhyacophila evoluta | reverse complement strand
GGCATCTTCAGGCTACATTATATGTGGGTGGTGAGCGAACATATAACATACTACCTACTTAATTACTACTGTTTAGCTACAACAAATGAATAAATATGATGTTGGGTTTTCGTTGTTTGAAATAAAATTATCATTTATTGTCTTCAATAATGGTATTATAACAAGGAGAGCCATGTGTATTTTAAGCCACGTGTCAAATAGACCTTTCTTGAACTTTTCTATTCAACATAACAGAGCCAAAATTATCAGGGGTCCTGTGTTTGTGATACACATACCGTCTTTTCCTGAAAATAAGCCCTACCATGGCCTTAAAGTATGGTTTTAATATTAGATCTTCCCCAAAAATAAGACCTAGGAAAAATACGATACGAGCTCTCTTTAAGGAGATCAACAACATTGTTCAAGCTGGAGGATGCTGGAATGATTAAACGAAGACTTGCATTCAAGTCCTTTTTTGGTGAAATCGACTTTTCTAAATTCCATCTCTCTAATATGGATATCATCAGATTTCTTCCCTCGAACATGTAAGCCCTACCTAAAATAAGCCCTAGTGAGTTGTGTTGACCGCAACATAATATAAGACCGGGTCTTATCTTAGGGGAAACATGGTACGAGTCAGCATTAAATTTAAAGACACAGCTTGAACATGAAAATTGCACTTATTTGCGAAGTACTGGTTGGCAACCACAGCTTACTCTCTCACATAGTGTCTCTTCTCTTTTTTTTATCTTTTATCTATAGTGGTAGAATTGTTGTTTATTATTCAAAAAGGTTCAATAATGCAATAAATAGTTAACATGCGCATGTTTGAACATTTGCTGGGTGCTTTACAATTCACAGGTTATAAAATATTATATGTTTATGATATTATTAACCCAGTATATACATCAATATTTTAGATATTTACATAAAAACTTTTTACATAAATCTCAAATGTATTTGTCATAATAAAATATGTATAAATATTTGTTTTCAGATCCGTTTCAACTTACGTCATGTGGATAGTTCTGGTGATTCAGGACGAGGAAGCCCACCTTCTCCGCGTCCCACAAGGCGCAGAAAGAGTCATAATACTCGGCAGAATCCACATCCAAAGCATTTACCAAGATTATTGAGAGCGCAAGGAGACACAATACAGAAACAGGCAGATAGACTACGGTAATTTTTATTTTTCTTTCATTATAATTTAGTTATTATTTATTACATACATTATTTGTTTTTATCATGTCATAACTCATAACCTAAAGACTGATGATCTTAACTTGATTAATTTTTATATGTAAAGTATTATGTCATGCTTTTATCTAGAATATGATTGTATTTAAATATTTATTTATCTAGATAACAAACTATAAATAAATGAAGGGGGTATTTTTAAAGTGAACTTATTCCACTATGTCAAAACGTAAAGGAAAAGATTTTGAACAAGTATTTTTTGTATACCAGTAAAAAACATTGATTTCAAAAACATTAAAAAAGGTGCTTTGTTGTTATTTCATATAAAAAATACATTTTGAAAATGTTCTCTTTTAAATTTTGATATAGTAAAATAAGTTTGTTTTGGAAATACTACCCTCCAACGTGTGGTATTTTTTCTGAATATAAAGTAATATTTTTTTTCAATATTTTCAGAGAACAAGACAAGCAAATCAATCTACTTGAAGAACAAACGCACAGATCGCGGATGGCAAAGCATGGTCCAAACTATCTTCTGGAAAGCTACCTTAGAGATATAGCAAGAAATAATGAGGCTTCAAGAGGTGATTTACCAAACAGAGAAGAAAAGCTAAGTGATGGAGATTTGAATAAGGAGAGAAGAGAAGCAACCGAAAGTCCAGTAAGAAGTACAGAAGGAATGGACAACCAGGCCAGAAGTAGTGAAGCAACCGACAGCCCTGCAGCTAATAGTGACAGCGGTGTTGGAGTCACAGGAAGTCCTCCGAGACCTCACAAACGACGCTCAAGAGGAAGGCATTTGTTGAGAGAGCATTACCTTACTAAGGAATTAACTGACATTTGTCAAATAAATGCCAATAGAATAGTGCAAAATAAGTCAGATGACAATTCAGAAACGTCAGCTGACGAACTGAGCAGAATACAACAGCAAATCGAAGTATTAGAAAAGCTTGCTATCGTCAATAAGAGATTGCAAAGAGAAGAAGAATTAATGGTCAGGCTGGGTGCTAAATTAAGAAGATATTTAAGTGAAGAGCATATTAGTTACATCGAAACTGAAGATGAAATAATGGGAATGTTAAATACAATGAGAAAACAAATGGAAGATAGCTCTAAAGAAATTGAAAGTACGGCTATAGAAATCGAAAGAGCTTCGGATCAATTAGAAAGAAGAAAGTGCCAATTGGATATGTTGCAAAGAGAATTAGAAGAAGTTGAACTCGAAAGTCAAACTCTTGAAACCGAACTGAACCAAACAAACATGCTACAGTTGGATGAAAGAGAGACTTTAAGAGTTCATGAAATGCAGTATATGGGTGTACAAAACCTTCCAGATAATATGCTTTACAATTTACCCTTAGATATAAGTAAAAACCAATATGTAAATTATAGTTATAATTACGGTAATAATAGTAATAATGTAAATAACTATCCCCTTGATACTTTAGTATAATATAGAGACCAAAATTTTATTTATTAAGTTTCAATTAGTAGTTCTCAAAAGATTTTACCAAGTTATTTTTAAAAGTAGATTCTTAGTGCCTTACAAAAAGGAGAACATTTGGTTAGAATTATACCAAGGAACAATTTAATTGACATAAAAATAATTATACTCTTCTTATCTAGGTAGAGAAGTCTTTATTAAAATAAATTATTGACAGCCATAACAATGAAATAAATAATGTATAAAACAATCCCTCATATAATGAATACAGTGGTGATAGTGGAATACAAAATGATTACCTATTATAATATAATAGGAATAGAAAATACTAGGACAAATCGATTAACGAGAAATTAACAATCGTTAAATTTTGCCTAAAATTTTAGAAACATAACTCTAAAAACTCGCATGTGAAAAAGTATGAAATGTTCAGTTTTTTATTTAATAAAAAAATACAGCTGTCAAAAATTTATGAAATTCATCTTCAAAACTATAGCAATGAGTGAATGAAAATAAAATCATCTACCATAATATGGTAGAATGAGGAAAGTTATTAGTGATCTATATAATGGGGATTTTCTTGCTTTTAAACATTAAGTGTTTCATTGTTCACTGACACAATTGAAACCAAAATAGATCATCAAGTATCTCTGGAGAGGCATGAAAAAGAATTAATAATTTAATTAGAAATGTATGCTATTCGTTCCAGATATATTATACATTGTTTCCCTTCCTTAAATGGCCAATATTGAAACTCATTATAATGATTTTTGGAGAATGTTATCACTGAATCGCGATATGGCAATATTCTATCAGAAGTAGTTTTTAATACTTATCTACAATAGGACTGATGTTGATTAAATTTGTTCCTCAGTTACACTAACCCTCTCCCTTGAGAATTGATAAAACTTAAAAAACATGGTGAAAAGAATACCATTGCAATACACAAATCTGTCTTCCAAAAACAAACAAATTGCAATAAGATTTTTTATGAAATTTATAAAAAATCTGTGGTATTTATATTTTGATTTATATTATTATTGTAATCTACTTAATAGTATTATGAGTGAAGCTATTGTAAAAAATATTAAGATGAAAAACTAAAAAAATATATAAATCAACATAAAATTGAATTATTATGGATATTCGGTATACCTATACAGTAGCTAAATATATATACATATGTAACGAAATTATTTTAGTTCTCAGAAATTTATTAATACTTTATTATTATTATTAAAACCATCATTCACTTATTATCTAATCCATGATTATAAATAATTCATGTTGAAGCAACTATTTCTGTAGGATTGGTTTATCAACTACATCAAATGTTAAAATTGCAATGTAAACAATAATATCAATATTTCTCTTTTGATTAATAATGAACGCATTATCTAAATAAAAAATACTGTTTTTAATGTAATAAGGTGAGCTATATAGAGTACGCTCATTGTCATTTATAAGAAGCTGGATGGATTAGTCCTGGATCTCAGCATTATCTCTCACCATCCATTCACATCCAATGTGACTTCCACTATGGAAGATCGAGCAAATATTTGGGTCATTGAAAGTACCACCAAGTCAGATAGATAATTTTTGGCCTGCATGATCGTCTTTTTCCTATATATTTAACTATATTCAAAGTAAAGTTTCCCAAATTTTCAAGCAAGACGTTATTGAAACATTTTAAAAACAGGAATTTGATCTGTCAAAGATGCTGTATTAAGCTTTGATTTCATTGATGTGAATATACTATGTTATAATGTATTCAATATCATGTCACTGTATTGATTCAAAACTGAATGCTATAAATTCTGGATTAAATGAATATAAAGGATTGATAAAGTAGAAATATATTACAAAATATTTTAATCAATTCAACAGAGAAGTGATTATCTATTTACCTATTGTATAAATGCCTCAAGGCAGCCACTATTTTGAGGCATTTTTTTGATATCAAATTCACATTTAAAGATTACTGGTCAAAATTATGTACCGTTAGAATATTTACATCTTCTGGACTGATTAATACCCACTACAATACAACTTAATGTACATAGATTGTTAAATTTATTGCTTCTTTCTTCCATATCTGGTTCCCATGTGGAGTATATAAATATCATTTGTCTTCTCCAAGAACCTCATTACTAGCCATTTTCACTCATTTTCAGCAGTGGTACAAAACACTGAATCAGGTTAGTTTTGAAAAAGACTAATCTCAAATTGGGACTGTTAAGACATCTTTGTTTATTTCTATATTCTAATTATTGAAATGCAGGGATCCCAAAGAATTAAAACAATTTCATATTTGATTCTCGATCAGTGTCTATTATTATGTTATCCCAAATATTTATCAGTGTCTCGAATAACCAATGTCACTATTACTACTAAAATATATTCTCTGCCAAGTGGTTTGATCTACTTATATCAATTTTTAAAATATTTAAATTAATGTTAAAATTTAATACAACGAATCTCATCATCTCAGACTTCAAATAATGTGCTAAAAATTAATATTAAGGCAACATATTATGACTCAATTATATCTAATAAATAGTAACAAATGATCTGTAAATGAATGACTGATTGCACATTAATTAAGTATTCACAAAATCTAAAAAAATATCCAAATTTTTATAAAACCAGTTTTATTTAAGTTTAATTTATATGAATGTTTTTCTTTCAAGTAAACGTACTTGTTTTTATGCATTCAACAAGTTATCCTATATCTCGAAGAGTTTTAGCATATTGTTATTATAGGATTGGTTTCTCAAATAGGCCAACTGTCAAATGATAAATTATGGTATATAATGAAGGATAGAATTATGGTATATATTACTATATAAACTATTTCATTAATTGAAAACATGTTTTATTTTTCAAATCACACACTGTGTATATTCGATAAAGCAATCCTATAACGATGATATCCAAAAGACATAAAAAATTCAATATATCTATGTGGAAAAACTGATAAATATAAAATTTTAAATGCTACAAAAATATACATTCTATGCATCCTTGTGTCACATTGAGAAAGTGTATGGAGTGATGTTATGTTTGAAATTATTATTCATAAAAAAAACTATTTATATTATATAATTATCCATCTAAATAGTCATGAGTTAGTATTACTGTCATATTAAACAAGCAAACACTTCCAGACTAAAGATGTATCATATGAATAATTTAATGAAACTTGCTGAAAATGATATGTAGGAATATTTATGAATTTCAGTTTTGTATTATTCTTAATCTTCTTTTACTTGAAATTATTTTTTTATTAATTGTTAAGAATATATTGTTAAGCTATCTCTATTTAAATGTTATACTCAAGACAACGAATTGTACAAGGACTTTACACAAATGATGCTAATGTTTTATACGTATTTTTATAAAATTGTACAGTTGTATACACAATGTTAAGAAATAAAAGATATTTTTACAAAGTTGGAAATGTGTATCATTTATTATCGCCTGGTTTCGTTTATCAAACATGTTAGAGAGCTTGCAATCTCTTAATTGCAAGTCATATTTATTTATGTTTTACTCATCTGTCAAAGTCAAAGAAAGTTATATGATCCATCGTTATATTAAAATAAATAAGAAAAAGACTTTTTTAAATATCAATGCCCAATAAGTTCAGCAAACAGATGACAAAGAATAAATTGTGAATAATGCTTGGAAAGAAATGCAGATCTTTAAACTGTGGAAGCCAATGGTATGTGTGCTCTGCTTGCAAAACCATGATCCCCGGTTGTAAAAAATTATAAATAAGAAGTAAAGCTAATATCCATTGCCGATAAATCTTTAAAAAAAATAACTATAGTTTTCATTATTACAATAATGAAAAAATGTTTTTGAAGGTATTTAATTTTTGCGACATCTATTGGATTAATTAAAAAGTTATATACCTCATTCGATTTACTCGTTTTTTAAAATAAAATAGAGATGGCATTAATGATCAATATAGGGAATTTTCATAATCTGTTATTAACTTATAATAATACAAACCATTCATTTTTAAAACTAAACCTGATTAAAAAATTACTTCTGATTAATAATTTTAGTTTATAGTTATTTTGGACAAAATTACAAATTTAAGTTATCTACCTAACCACACATATGATAGAATTAGTTTCAATACTGAACATGTCATAGAATTAAATCAAAATATGTTTAATACTAAATTAATAAAGTTTTTCTGTGATCTGCTATTATATTATTTAACTATTAAATACATAATTAAATTATGTTTTTGATTATTAAAGTGGTTTTTGCTCTAAAATTGAAAACCCTTATCAAAGCATTGACAGTTACATTAATATGATACAAAACAGACAGGTTTGTAATTTTCCGCTTAATTCAATACATAAACTCAAATTAGTTAAAAATTGAAGGGAGAAATTTAAATATGGCTGAATATCTGTTTTGAATTGGTTAGTTATTTATAATTTTGAGTATGTTTCAGCTTAAAATATTTTTTAATTTACATTACGTAGCTAATAAATATTCTAAGCAATTTATTCAATATTTTCGATAGATTAACGATCATAAAACGAAAAATCTAATCGTTACTACTTACGTTATTACATAGCTAACTAATAAAAATCTTGTGACCATTTTAACTGATTCGTTTACAGACAGGGCTATATTTTGCCTATTGTGAATAGAAAAATTCTTTGAGATTCTAGCCCACAGCATATAGTTTGAAATTTGTTTCTTCAATTTTAGTGTCTCTGGTTGTAGTTTCGAAAATACATATATTTGAAGATTTTAGTGAGTTGATAAAACACTTTTTATTATTGCCCTTTTTATGTTATATTTTATTGGAAATTTGGAAGAGTTCTTAGATTTTTTATGAAACTCACAAATATAAAGTGTAAATACTTACTCCCAAAGTGATGTTCTCATAGTGTCTTTTACCTTCTGTGCTTATTACAGAATTCTACTAATGAGTTTGCCGATTTTATGCAATAACTTAATTTAAAATATTTTTTATTATACTACTGTTAGTGATTTTCTTTGGCTGACTATTATTCCATATAACAATGGAATTAACTCAATGATACATAGTATTGTCTAAAGTTTATTTTGTAGCACAATTTTACCATAAATTAAAACTTATTTACAACGTATTTATGCGGATGTAATAGTTTTTGTCATATTTGTTATAATGGCAGTAACTCTGTGATCTACAAGATATCCTACCAGAGAATGAATGTCGTATTTATGATGCTGTCTATCATGCGGTAAACAACCTACTTGATAACACTGTTAAGATTGACATGTTTTTTGCTGAATTATTTTATAATTGTAGAACTCTCTAGAGAAAGGGTTATATTAGACTCTGTTATACTAGTATGTATTTGATTATATGCAGACATTGTCACCGGTAGAAGTAAATGCAAGTCGTAGACAATTTCTTCCAGAACCAAATTTTTTGTTACTTTCTTTTCTTATACAGTACCAGAACAATTTGTAAACTTTTTTCCGTGTAAAATGTTTTATATATTGCTCATGACACAACAATACTTCGAGTACTACACGCAAAAACAGAAGATGAAAAGAACTTTAATCAGTGTTATTACATAAATGTCCCATTTATTTTTTATGTTATTATTAATTTGAGTAATATTTTTTGATGTTGACAAAAATATAAAAAATATGGAATTTGATTTAATGATGCTGACAACAGAGAGTTCTTCTTATCCCATATATATATGTTGTGTGGTATACAAGATTTTCCTTTATATATGATACGTAATTATAAGTAACAAGCGTGTATTCAACTACAATAAGTAGAGTTTTTTATCTTCCTGAGATACCATGGAGAGATACTAGTCAAAATAGAAAGAGGTACATGTTATTTAAAATGTCTCTGTCACAAATTTAATGTGTATGTGATGCATAAACAAAATTAAATCTTGTATTCATAAAGTATACAAAAGCAATAAAAAAATCAAGGAATGCAAAATGCAAAAATAGACAATTTGGACAATTGGCATGAAAGGATGCTGAATGAAATTTTAAAAAAGGCTGCCTTTCCCAAAATATGATAACATAGAATAATAAATAGCAAACCTAAGTATCAATAATGAAGTTTCAACAGGGTATAACTAAATATTGTCATAGATAAGAATCAATAAGAATCTTATAAGGTAAAACGAGGTGATCACATAATTATTTTGTTAGCAGCCATATTACGATATACATAAGAATATTATATGTTTATTAAAATAATTTTGTGTAATGGTTTTTTGTAATTTTTTTTGTCAGAAACGAATAAAACAATTAATTCTGTGAATGATTGCCGGAATACATTTATTATAATAGTAATTAATTTAAAGGTACAACAATTCAAAGATTTATTTGTAATAATAACATATAATAATAATAATGAAACCACTGATTCAAGTGTTTTAAAAATTTTACTCTATATAATAAGAAACATTTTTAATACAATCAATTAATAATACATACATACATAGATAGCTAGATAATTAGGTAAATATTATATTATACTAAAGAGGTTTTGTTTTCACGGATGATAAAACAATATAATATTATTATATAGCAACACTGAGAAAGTCAACAATTGAATATTAAAAATATATTTGCGGGAAAATAAAACTATTGTTGTTTGTTTCTTTTTTTAAATTAAATAACCACAGAACACGTTTTAAAAAACGTGATTTGATTGTGGACATAAAAGTTTTTTCTCTTTTTTTCCGGTATAATCATCAAACATAAGTTTACAGAATCAGAAGAATTACGAGTTCAAAATATAAATTATCGGTCAAAAACTTCCAGCCAGTAAGATTTTGCTCAACAATTTCATGAACAAAGAAAAATACAAAAAAAATGTGGTACACCTCAAAAATATAAATTTCTTCATTGAATCAAATATTTCAATTGTATTTTATATATACATTAAAAATATATTTATATTTAGTTACAAGGAAACATCATTCATTATTAAATTAATATTTATTTATTAATATCGAGATATTTTGGCTTTTTTTCAGGTGGACGTAACAATATTCCCTAGTAAAAGACAGTTATTAATTATTTAGAATCGTATTTTAAAAAATTACAATGCTAATAATATATAAGAAAATAGATGCCAGTTGGTAGATTAATATAAAATTCAATTTTAAAACATAAATATATATATGCAATTAAAATTAATGTTTTATTACTTAATATAATGAAAAACTCATAGTTATGGGTATTCCCCGTCTGTTGCTGAGCAACCAATTTTTTTTTAGTCCATCACTGTCAATAGCTTAAAGTATTAACATAAATAAGAGTGTAATATAGATTGAATGATTGATTGACACACAATCCTAGTGAAAACAATTTATCAAAATAAGCTTTCACATATACTTATGTTCTCCATATTTGGAGTGAACATATTTTACAAAAACGTTTTGAGGTGAATATGTATGTTTTGCTTTCATAATGATTATGGAAAGAGTTTATTAAAATTAAAATTATTGGATATTCCACAAGCTTCAAAACATTATTAAAACTTTTTGAGATACTTCATTAGTTAAGTTATCATATGAAACATTTTTCCTTTTATACAATCGGTATAATATATTAAATGACAAAATAATTATATTGTATAATTCAGGTAATGGCATATGGTGACATCTGAGATAAAAAAATATTAATGAGAAATAAGCTAAATTTTTAAATAATGACGTCGACAAAAATATGTGGTGAAATGAATATTTTTATAAATACATAAAGCATAAAATTTGTCGGAATTGTATAAAAAATAATCCATAATTTATTATTATCATTAATACTGAAAGAGATTTTCACAATATGATATTGTATATGGGAATGAAAATTGTCACATATAAAAGAAATGGAGACGCTAATCTTGAAATATATATTCGTAATGGCTTGTGATGTTATTAATGGATATTTTTTTGCTTTGTGTTGTATCCGCTGAAAGATTTTTTAAAATCTTTTGTATACACACATAATACACATGCTGTAGCTCAGTGGGTAGTTTTTAAATCGCCCAAAGTCAGCCTCAGGTATGATACCTGCATGACACCAAGATATTTTTAATGAGTAAGACATGCACAATTAAAACCAACAAGTTCTACGATTGGCTTTTGGATTTTGTAGAGATCCATCGCTGTGTCTTTTCCGCAAAATCGTATCTATTTATTTTGTATTTTGAATTATTTGGAAAAAAATACATACAACACACATGTTCCATTATTACCTATCTCAAAATATATGTACTCTGTACTATAAAAGAGAAAATACATATGTGTGTCTGTTTGTCACAACAACGTTTTCCAAACAGTAAATAGTTGCAACGTGAAATTTTTACATTATTTACGTTATTTAAATAATTATTTTTAGATCAATTGTGATTTTTTTAATATCGAAAATTTAAAACATTATGAAATAATTTTTCAAAAACAATATTAATAAAATTAGTTATTATGGCTTATTAAAGAATATGTTTCAATCTATTGCGGGAACAGGTAAAATAAAACTAATAGTATCATAAACAACGGAATTATGAGTAAGGTGTATTTTTTAATACACTATAATTCTGTGGTGGGCTTATCTCTAATGAAGACTTGTAAATTAACATACGTTGTCATAGAAAAGACACGTCTATATGTTCTGCATTTGAATATATGTTCTATATGTTCCGCATTCCGTCTACTGAATCAGACATGAATAAACAAATGCGTTGTACAATAAAATACTAAGAGATTTTTTCATTTTGAATTGAGCGGTAATCTAATACAAATAAATACAGTGTGCAATTAAAAAAAAACACTAAAAGATGTCTACATATAAAATATTTAAATAAAAATGTATTTTTTAATTTTAATTTTCAGAAAGTAATATCAATCTTTGGTTAATGAACGATCAGTATTTTTTATGCGAGGTCATCTGGATTTTGGCTTAAAAATATATTTCAACTGTAGCTGCCTTCAAACCGTACATAAATATTTAAACAGAATCCGAATTGATAAAGTTTTGTCCCCATTGAACATTACTGTGGACTTGAAGCTCAATATAAAATGTTCACGCATTTTCTAAATAATGAGGATGTTGATTTATCGGCTATAATTTTGTAGCTTGCATTTAACAAACTTCCGTTAATAATTCATACCGGAAGCCGGCTGAAATTCATAAAGCAAATAATATATCGCTAAACTGAAACAAAATTATCATTGAAAATTAGTAGATAATTATTTTACTCGGTGCTTGCAGGTCGTGTTTACTGATGTTCTTTAAATATTGAGTTATATTTGTGTAGCTACAATTTGAGTCGATAATTATATAAAATACACATATTAATCGATTTTTTATTTAAGAGCAATCCGATAAATGAAATGCGCCTTTCTGTTTTTTATATAACTAAATTATTAGAATAAAATTATATTGAGATTCGCATAGTCGACTAATGAGCATCGTGTTGCACAATGTTATAATTTAATTTGCAAAATATGTCAGCTTAGACAATACACGCAATATAGGACCTGTTTGTTAGAGTTACTTTCCTCAATCATTAATGATTACAAATCCCAAAAGTTTACAAAATTATACTTGTAAATATTAAAATAAAACTATACAACAGAGATAGGGAATTTGTGGTCTTCAATGTCCTTAAATGCGACTTCTTGACTGAATCCAAATCTTATTGTTTCATTCATTTACAAAATAATAGGCATACATCTATATGTATGTTTCTTGAATGCGGCCTTATTTAATTTTTGATAAATGAATGCAGCCTTGTGACATGAAAAGGTTCTCCTTCCCTGCTATAGGTATTTAATTTAGTAGTATTTTATAAATAAAACTAACCCACATGAAATTAAATAATATCAATAAAGTTAGGAAAATACAATAAATACTGTTGTAGGTTGATAATAGATTACATATTATATAATGTAAGAAAAATTATGGTAAATTTAATATTTTAACTAATGATAAGTTTTTTAAGATAATGAAAATTTAAAAATGCAAAATGCTGATTATTAATCATATATTGGACTACTCTCACTGTTTTTGGGATAAACATAAGAGGTATTTTAAGAAAAAATAATTAGAAAGCTATCTCCAAGCTTTGTAGAATGATACTCTAAATATATCAGCTTAGTCACTATCATGGCAGCTTTTCGAAGAATTGGTGTAAAAGAATTGACGTCTTTAATAAAGCTGTGAATCTTGAATTACTTCAGTACGCTTATAAAGAAAAATAATCACCCTTTAAAGTAAAAAATAAAAGTAAGTAGAAAATCCACAAATCGTCTAGACAAGATCTAAATTAGAAAAGTCGACAAACAAAATACAATACACAAACTTTTTTACTAATTTAAGAATCCATATACTTGGATATTGCTCAGATGTAGTTGTAATTAAAAAAAATTAAACAGTTTTAGGACTCAAAATTTATTGAGTTGGCAACAAGTGATCAGCTTAGTGAAATCAAGATTTCGAGTAGAAATTCCTTAGGAACCTTTTGTATCTTGACATTGGTTACTAGATTTTGTATCATTATTTAAAAAAAAATGAAATAGCTTAATTTGTCCAGTAACGCATTTTTACAGCCAGCTTAGGTAAATGAAACGTTTTATTAAATGTTGTATGCACTGTCAAATTACTGCTCACGGTAGCCGAGTAGTAAGAGTATGCCCGATTGAATCTAACATCTGTATAATATATTTTGAAAGTTTTAATGCTTAGGACATGTGTATTGAGGAGTTAAACGATTATCTTACAAATAAATCTCGTAAAACAGTGTGATAAGGTAATTTTTTACATTGTGGAGATCCACATACTCATCTACCGGAGAAGATATTATAAAAAATCAGAAATCAATGTTAAAATAAATTTTCAAATAAGTCATTAATAATATTTTCACTATTGCAACATTTATCTGACCAGAAACAAGAATGTAAATAATTTGAATAATTCGAAATTCAAAATATTTTACAATTGTTTTAACTACGTTTTCAAAGTTATTTTTGATGACATAAATAAAAGAAAACCGATATTTAAATTTAAAATTATGCACGGTGTTGTAGCATATTGTATAGTTCAAAGATAATCTATCAAAAGTAAACTACAAAATTAGTTCTAAAAACCTTTGTTTTGTTACGCTGTACATTATCATTGGTTTGCTTGATGACATTCAGTTAAATGCTTCATTACCGCGTTAGATTGCCAGACTAATCTGGTCTTTGTGTCGAAGCAAAAGTGACGGATGTTTTGCAACACTGTTAGACTCTGATGACTATGTCAAAATTTGCCGCGCTTCTAATGCGGCTTTTAGGGGTTAATTTAACCCGTTTAATGCGAGTTTGACTATCATCATTTCATTAAATGGCCATATCAGAAGTTTACTGATTTCGGTATCTCCTTTTTATCGCGTCATTCAATTGGTACGAAATTATTTAATTGCATTTTAGATCATTATATTCAGAGGTTATCGCCAAAGTTAAATGTCATTATCTATACCCAAAATAGTTGATTCGATAATCATTTGAGAAATTCCGCGTAGGCATTGAAAATACTATCTACAGTTTTGAGT
This sequence comes from Rhyacophila evoluta, assembly GCA_022683975.1. NCBI lineage: Eukaryota > Metazoa > Arthropoda > Insecta > Trichoptera > Rhyacophilidae > Rhyacophila > Rhyacophila evoluta. Next base: position 1,558 of record JAGVSQ010006983.1, on the reverse strand, counting down.
CTAGTAATATTTAACTCGGATTGGTTTTGTTCCGAATGCTCGCAGACGTCGTTGTAATAATTGTACTGCTTAAAAACTGTGTTGCGAAATTCAATAAAAAATATTTTTTTAATTTCCTTGATATTTTTCAACTTTTTATTATTGGTATAGTTCATAAAAATATAGAATAAATATTCAATAAATTAAGTAGAAAGAATACTCAAAAGCTAGAGATTTAGATTATTTAAAACGTATCTGACATCTATATTCCAAAAATTAAATATATTTGATGCAATTTCCAAAGTGTTTTATTAAATTTTGTAAAATGCAGCAATAGTTTATCTATAGAGAGATAGTTTTTTTCATTGAATGATATGGAAAATTTTCTTTTATAAATAAAATCACTTTTTAAATTGTTTTTAAAATATTGTGAATGCTATTGAATTAATCTCGAATTAAAAAAATATTTGAAACTTGACATGGAATTTTTCGTTGCCAAAAATTTACGTTCAGAGTATTTCAGTTCCATTTAATATGTTAAAATATCTGTTAGACTAAAAGGTCAAAATGTAATGCGGTGTTATTGTAATATTTAAGCTGTTAAAAGCGCCCCGGGCTTGAACGGGTTAAGGCTAGGTTATAGGGTTAATTTAATAACGTGAAAATGAACGTTGGCCCACTGGTTAGTCGCTAGTCTGTTATTACAATGGAGATTACATTGTTTATCCTTCGGCATTGAGATTCTAAATCTCACATCTGTAACGCGTAATAACTAACAACAAAATCGGACACGGGTATTGTTTATCCGGATTATTTTTTTTAACAATTTCTTTCATTGACACATTTTTGTACTAACGCATATAAAACGTGTACAAATTATTTGCTAACGCAAAAATGTTTTAATAATACGAGAGATTGCAAAAAATAAAACTAAACTTTACAAATTAACTTGATCTTAAAAATCAAGTTAGGCCGAGGTTCCGATAGATTCCAGGGCAGCAGAGAGACAGCACCAAAGGGCCAACAGCAGAGATGCAAAATAGGTATGAATACATGACTGAGCAAGGTATTGTGACGACAACATGTTGTCGCGCTGCCGAACCTGCTCACTTCCTCACTCACCTATGTATAGCTATTTTGCATCTCTGTTATCGACGATCAGCTGTTATCGCTCTGCTGCCGTGATACGACACGACCGCGATGACATTTGGTTATAGAGTATTTTAAATGGTCAATAGTTTATAATGTTTTAAGGTGGATTTGGTTTTTCCTAATATAATTTTATAAGTAATTGCCATTTTCAAAATTTATTATTTAATTGAATGATTCACAATAATTTTAGTAAAATTTATTGAATAGATAATTTTAAAAACTTTGAGAAGTGTAGATTTCAGAGATTCAAGGGGGTTAAATGACACTGCAATGAAATTAAAAGTTTTTCAGTCAACAGGCAACGTGAAATATAACGTAATTATTAAAACGTTAAATCAAGCGGCATAATAAAAAAATGTCAGTTAGATTACTTTACATCTGACGATAAATTATAATTTAAAATAAATATTTTAAATTATAATTTATC
>JAGVSQ010006982.1:0-15767 GCA_022683975.1 Rhyacophila evoluta | reverse complement strand
TGACGAAACAGGGTGAAATTTGCAACTCCCAATTAGAAAAATCGGTAGCTTTTACAATAGAGCGCTGAACTGCATTCTTAACTGTGTTTATTAAAAAATTGGCCAGAGCGGGTTTTGCAACTTGGCGATTGATATATTATGTAATATTATATTCCACACAATATGACATTATATTAAATCCTTTTTTACAAAATTTTCTGAGGTATTAAACTTTTAATTTTAAACTTATACACACTTTGTCATCGCTTTTAGTTATGAAACTTTTTCAAAATATTATTATTAGTATTATTTCAAAGTGTTTGTTCGTCTAAGTAAAAAGCGATGTGTTTTCAAAGAATGACACAATAGTTCACTACACTAGTAAATACTTAAATGTTCTGCAAAATACAGTATATTAGTTCAGATGATGGCAACATTGACGAATTGAATTTTTATATTATATTTTAGTAAAAGCATGTGATTTTAAGATTATTACGAATCATATTTAATTCATCGACACCGAAGTAATGATACGTTCAGAATTGTTGAATCAAAAAAAAAAACATTGTCACAAATTACTCGCGGTATGTTTGACTTCTTGATATTGATGACTGACAATATTATATAACAGTATTTTTGTTGTAGGAAATACATTCCCAATAGTTTTTCATAAGAAAAACCAATGGTACTATGAACTTCGCTTCAAAGAAATTCGATCCGTATGATGGGTGAATGGGTTAATTAAATTAAATAGTTCGTTATATTCCGATTGAGTTTTAAATTATTTTTTTTTAAATAAATTGAACATCTTAGAAAAGAATCATGCATGTCCAAGGATACTAGTTGGTAATGACTTTCTTCGGGCAACACTGTTCTTCGTTCAGCTACGCCTGAAAGTTTGTAATTTTCCAGTGCAATGGAGCGTGGATCTCAAACAAAAGTTTATGTCGCTGTAATGGAATTTTGTGGCATTAGGTTTTATGTTGAAAATGCATGACGGATACGACAATGCAACGAGAGACATACTATTAGTATAATGCACGTGACGTATGCACTTTATGACCAATTTTTTGGAACGGGATCAAAAATGTTCTACGTCACAATATGCATAATATTCATATGTTTAACAACTATGGTAACACCAAATGTTATTTTCCCAGTTTTTATAAACGTATATTGTGGTGGGTCATTTACTTTTCTTTAGTGTTTTTTGACTTTTCTACTTATTTTATGAGCAATAAACTGATTTGAATCAATAATTACTTATTTTTTTTTTATTAATTTTAACAAATATTAGCAGATTATAAAATGATAAATATTATAATATACTACGAAGTCATATTCACTTTCTATAAGTAAAACAAACTCTTAGATGAAAGTATCTGTGGATTCTTTATATAATATTTCAGTAAAACAATGTATCTTTACAATACCACGATGAGAGCCTAAACCATTCATCTACTCAGTGAGACACCTTCTCATGCTTTTATAATAATAAACCAAATAAACCATCGTCACTATTTTGAATGAGTATTGATTTGACATAATTTTCATTATTATCTACTACTTACTTCGTTTTGAAATTTGTTTTAAAAAGTATGCAAAAGCTTATAATTGCTAAGCTGTGTATTTAAAAACAATATTGTTTTTTTTTCTAATTTTAATATTTTATGAACAGAAATTAAGCGTTTGAAAAAAATATTCCTTATTTCTTACAATATTTTCTCAATTCAGCCAAAATCCGTCAGCTACTACTATATTCTTTAATAATTTAATTAAAAAGCTCAACCGTACAGTTATAATTCATTCGTGCCTGGTAAACAATAATTATCCCCGGTGGCTGGCTTGAATAGGAGGTCACCTGACCACAACACTGCCTGCTTCCTGTCTACGCGGAAGCTCAAAACTTGAGGCGGTCCTCGCAAGCTTCGCTAAACTTTTGATAAGTGATAAAAGTTTCGCACGGCTTCTGCCTCGTTTCCGTTCCCAGGTTACTTTTCCCGTTCAAAGCCTGAATTATTAAGAAATCTTGAGAAGGAATTATAATTTAATAAAAGTTGGAAGGTTGGGACGCCGACGAAAATGACTTCAGTCATAATAATTGTAAGAACAGTTGGCTAAAGGGAAATTGTTTTTGAAACTTTTTGTTATATCAAGGGTAGATACTTTCTAATAATAAGGTAGTTTTAAAGCAATTAATTTAATTATAATAACATATATTATACGTTATATAAAGATGAAATATAGCAATTTTTTAATCAATCAATCAAGACCATTATGGAGTACTTTTTCACATTATGTAAAATTCGTCTTGTATCAAGATAATGTTTTATCACCAGCAATAACATAAATTAATGAATAGAACATGGTGCGCCAAAATTCCTATCGAGCTAATTGTAAAACAAGAAAGAACATCTTAAATACAGTCCTCAATACTCTCACTTATCTTGTATCATTAAATCTATTACATTTTGAAATAAAATTGGCTGCAAAATATTCGGCATATTTTAATTAGTTCTTGATTTTGTTTTTTTAATGTTTACCTGGGAATCGTGTTACAGAAAAAAACACTAGTGCAGAAAACTTTTTTCTCTTGCGTCATTTGCTGGTAAGCTTCTATTTTATATATAAAATACGTACATTATACTCTATTACATATAATGTATACAGATCACGTGGTAAGTAGACGAGTTTTTTTCATCAGATATTGCAGATTCAAATATCACAGATGCAGATTTTTTTAGAGAAATAAAACTATTAGGTATAAGAAATTATCAAGCAATGAACGGTAGGTCAATCCTATACTTACACGTGGAATCAATTAAAATTTAATCAACTGAAATGATATGATTTAGGACATATGACAAAACCGATATAAGATGAACAGTTTACAATAAAATAATCGCTATATTCCCAATAAATCCAATAACGATATTCATACCCAGTAAGTATAGACGTAATAATTATTGTACAACATGAAAAGAATAATCATTTATTAACAAGTCACTATTGAAACATTGATTACGTAATTATTCATATAGCGTTGTAATTTTGATCAAAACGTATACAGTTTAGTACTTTGTGTGAAGGGGTTTTTTAAAAAATCTTTCATTAAAAAAAGGCAAATACACAAATAACATCATATAACAAACATCAATAATATCGGATGAAAGGTTTGAGTGTCAATTTACCATTGTTTAAACAGTAACGCAGGCTTTGATATTTACTCGGTGTGTAATACTGTATTTATATTCAACCCGTTAAAATACAATTATTGTCAGCAAATAAATGGATGCAGCAATTCTACAACACCGTTTGTTTGAAAATGAAAATGGATATACAGTCTAAATGAAAAATATGTAAGTAATCATAAATATATGCTTGCAACATAAACAATCTTGTATTTATAATAACTGAATAGACTAAGCACATATGCTTCATTATTTTTTCTGTGACTGTATTCTGCACATGAAGCACAGATACGTCTGAGAACTTACTCTTATTGGGTACATTGAAAATGCTTTTTTCGTGGTTAATATAGTTTGATCAATAAACGCGTACTTCACCAATATTATGTGAACAAGAAAACTTTATGTTCCGAAGATTTTTCTCACTGTTCCCTTAAATAAATATCTGTTAATTAATAATAAACCATACGTATTTTTACGTATTCCATTAATGTAATGTGCACCAAATAATGGAAAAATTTAGCATATAATTCCCTTCTCTTATATTTTAAAACAAATGGATCTCCTGTGGAGATGTTATCTTCAGAAATTTAATCTATTATGCATATTTGAAATAAAAAAATATACTTTTATAATAAGCTTATAATTACTCGATTCATTAGGCATTCACATTTACACATTTTAGAAAACTGAAGTAGGTGTCTGATTTAAATTTGCAACCTTTGGCTTAACAACTATCGCTTCACCGAATAATCTTTGTATGTATAATGCAAATTTGTAAGTAAAGCAAAGACAGATGTTTTCTTTTGCGTTTTGTTCCCATTTTGAACAAAGTCAAAAGTATAATACAATCACATCACCAACATCATTTTGGACACATTATCAAAGAAGTATACAATTGCTCTGATCATTTTCACGTGCCATAATTCACTGTCGTAAAGCAACACCATCAAAATGCTTAAATTGCATAATTAGTGATTAGATTATACAATGTACATGTAATTTTATCAATTGAATACATTAGGTTATCAATATTCATACGAAGCAATTATCAACACCTATTCTAGGGAAGTGGTGCCAAACGATAATTTTAATGAGTTTACCTCACTGGGGTATTATGCAAATAACAGCGTTATTAAACGATTTTCTGCATTGATATTTTTTTTACTGATCGACTTACTTATTTATACATAATAATTAATTCTTTAATAGTTGTCACCAATATATTATCTACAAAACACCAAATCTTCTAGGCAGTTTTTTTGTAATACCAAGCACTGCAAGTAAACTGATTTGATTAGCCTACCAATAAATTCTTTTGTCAGGCAAATAAACTACCAACCAACAATTTTTGTTAAGCATCAACATGTTTCTGTATATTTTTAATAATAAATTAATCAGCCAATAATTCAGTAATTGGCTTACGAGCAGTCATTCTCAAATATTAATATCAGACTTTTATTACGGATACCAATATACTTCACTTCGGAGTAAATATTGAAAAAATAAACTACTTCATAAATTATGCTCAGTTCATTCAGCTCATTGCTTTATGTAATTAAGAACAAAAAACAATACTGCTATTTACCATGACCAAGATTCTACTAATATGTCTCCCGCTTAGCAATCCGGGGAACGCGGGCTTGATTCCAATATATGTCGGATTTATAAAAACCCAAAAATACAGAACTGGATGCTCATCAGGTTAAGCAATGGCCTAAGAAACAATTCTCGTAAAAAAAATCAAGTCAAGACATCTTCACGTTACGGAGATTCATATGCTGAACTTTCGGAGCGAACATGGTTAAAAAAAATAAGTATTACGAAAGTTTATTATTTGAGTCACTATTCCTCTTGTGTTGCCCATTGACTCTCTTTAAAACTATATCATAATGCATAAATGTGTACTTACATTTGTATTAAATACTAATGGGTTACTCATTTTATGTTTGCAGCATCAAAGAATATGGACATGTATTCAAAGAAAAAACATAAATATGTTTGTATCATCAAAGAAATTAAGTTTTCAGTATATTAAGGTTATTTTCATTTCAAATGATCAAAAGCTCGTTTAAAATCTAAGTAACTATGTTATAATACGATAGAAATGATTGTATAGCGATGTTGAATACTTCTTTATTTACTTACAAAGTAAGCACCAATCTTTCGACTTTTAAAATATATTTTTATTGGTTTATTGTTCACTTTTGATTTCACAATATGAATGTTCTGTTTAATTCACTAGTCAAATGTTTTCTGATACTGGTATTGCTGTTTAGAATTTTGTTTGCGATCGCTGATTGAAAATTCGTTTTTGTATATGTGATTAAATTGGTTTCTTTGTTCATCCGAACGCTTGTTTAAACCAGTGACACCACGTCACTACCAATCAAAAAAAATTAGTAAAAATAAATTACTCCGAACTGCATGAATATGTATTTCATATCGCTATAATAATTCACAAGAAACAAACAACGCTTCTTTTACTCATATTTTCCATCTTATTTATCCAAAATGTATCGATATGTCTCAAATAATTCTATCATCAATTATTCGCTAGTAATTTGCTATAAAATAACTTTTCGTCAAGCAATAAATTATTCATACGTGAGTTAAATGCCTAGCTATTCCCATTTGTTAAATATTATTGTGTTGTTCTAAATGATACTCGAACCAATGCAAATATTAAAATATTAAAAATATATGTCTAATTATATTTTAATTGATAAAGAAATACTGAAAAATAAATAATAAAATAAATAAACTTTTGACCTTGTATATGTTTATTATTAATAAGCACGCAAATAAGTGAATGTGAAAGAAGATTTCCCAGGATATAGTAATTTGTTATGGAACTATGAATATATTAATTTTATACCCTACGTTTTTACGAAAACTTTATGTACAAAAAAATATATGACAGTGCGTACTTATAGTCTGTGAGTAAGATTTTACAGAATAAATTGAAAATATAATATTACAAGACGCCACTGATTTATGTAACTCTACTAAAATTAAAAACCTTCAATGTAAATATTTACTAAGCACAAGCAAGCAATATTTCGGAAAAATCGAGAAAAACATCGGATGTAAATCTGAAATTACTATTTAGTTTGATTTTGGGAAAATAGCGTATCGAATCTAGGACAATGAAAGTCAACACAAACTTGAGACTTTTATTGGATAATTACTGACTAAATATTGAATTCAAAACGAAATTAAAATTGTAAACTACATGAAAATTTATATACGTAAGTCAATTTATATGTACACATATTTATATAGTATCTTATATGGAGCTACGCAATGTCTTGACAGATTATTTTTCACGAGAACTGTTTGCCAGACAATAGTGCTCAACAAAATGGATTTTTGGATTTTTTAAAAATCTTTTCTGAAGCCTCATTCACCGGATCGCGAAGCGCGCACGCCATCTTCTGCATTACCGGGGAGACAAAATATACACTGCAAATAATACATACTACCATAGCATGGAAAAAATAGTGTTTTTTTCCCTTCTTAATGTAGATGTTTATGTAAATATGTTGCATGGTTCACTCATCAATAATCTTACGTATTGTGACTCATAGGTGTACTGTGACTGATTATTTATATTGAATCAAACAAAAGCATAAAAACATATTAGAGGAAACCACATGCCCTGTATTTTACTGTTTAATATCGTATTTTAAAAAAAATCATCATTGAAACAAAGTTATCCAACCAAAAATCGAATCAATATTATGTAACTGATATAATACTTCATAACTAAGGACTAATATTTCATACTTATAAATTTTTGTCTTGGCTTAAGTCTATGAAAATATTTTATAATTTAGTAAGCTATAATATATTGTCCGTGTCTTGATATGACTTTTTATGACGTTGAAAAAACGTCAAGAGAATTTTTTCCTTCTATATAAATTGTATGATCTCTGCCGTTTCTTTTCATTGATATAATATTGTAATATTACACAAACTAACAATTAAGTGTTGTATGCTTGCTTTTCGTGATTTAATTAGTTAAAATTATTAGAGATTAAACTATCACCGTATGAATATATTATAAAAACGGATTTTTTGACTTATTCTATATTTTAATAAAACTCTCATTTGAGCCGAAATAAAATCTCGATTCAAATAAATTTGAAAGTAAAACGATGAGAAAACGGTAAATAATATAATTAATATTATTGACTGATGGTGCTTGATGGAAATTGATTTTAAATTCTAAATTATTTAAAATTAGGAAACTTCCATATGTGAGATCACTGTTAGCGACCCGGGTTTCGCCTTGCAGCATCTTCAGGCTGCATTATATATGCGCAGTGAGCGAACATATGGAAGTTTACCAGTTTCAAATAATTTAGAATTGTAAATAATATAGTAAAAAACCGGCAAAAAAGATAGGCAGCTACCTAGCTGAACACATTTTGGAATATTTGCTTTTGAGATACTCAAGTTATTCAATAAACAACATATTGGGTGTAAAATGGTGATACTGCGTAAGACTCAAAATTATATATACTCGTATATTACATAGTTATTTATGTTAATTATATTTTTGATTATACTCATATATGAATGCAGTGTGCACCTTAAAAAATATACCAGGTGCACAGAAGTGGCGTCGGTTTTTATTCGCAATTAAGTACGAATGTTTTATGTCCTATAAAATAATACGTAACGCCTACACACACCGTGTGTACGTCACAGTCAAAATAATAAAACCGCAAGTATGCCATAACGGTCTATAACAAAATCTCGAGGCTGTAAAGACTTTCAGGCAGTGTTAAGTCACTGACTTTATTCCGAATGCGAGAGGAATGCTAAATCCTACTTCCATCGTTTTTCAAAGGTAGAATTTATTGCGTGATTCTCAAACGCTTTTAAAGTAGCTACAACATAGTTGCCATATATTATTACAATATATACGTTATATTAAGGAAATCTTACTTGATAAATTTTCAAATAATTGACGATACTTATTAATAATTTAAATTGCGACTGTTTAGTCCCTTACAATTTACGTTATATTTCTCTCTCAAAATCTGCGTAGGGGTCGGCTGAACATGGACGATAAATAGCAGTGTATAAATATCGTCACCGTTCTGACAAAAAGAGTATGTCCAAAAACAACGTTTTGTAAACAATTATGTGAGAAAATAAAAACACTCACTTATTTTATTCTCATAATAAGCAATTCTATAAGAAAAGATTAAATATGGCCAAAATTACAGCCGTCATTCGGTTGTCAACTAACATCAACAGGTAACAGCCTTGACAATTTTAAACATCATATACTATTTTTAAATAATTGGACTTTTTTTGACCAAACGGTAACAATATATCGAGGTATATTTCAGATCGATTAATCGTTCCATATATTTGTAGTTTATGTTTTTTACTATCAATAAAAAGATCATTGTATCAATTTACTACTTTTTAAAATTGATTTGTTATGAAAATGCATCTCATTATTATGATCTTAAAAAGTCTACTTTTTCAGTGGAATATTCGTTAACTAAGGGCTAATTATTTTATATTCTCCCGATGCGCTGATAGAAGACGAGGGTTTTTCAGAATTCACAATAGCAATGGCCGAAAAAAATCAGTCAGGTTTGAAGCATTTATAGCAAGTATATTAGCTGCTTTTAGAGCTTTTGCAAAGCTTTTAACATCGCAAAATGCTGTTTAGTGAATTTAATAATCACCGAGTTCTTTCCAAAGATAAACCGACTCACACATAGATTCGATATAGGTATTTATTTTGAAACTTTGCGTGGTTGATCGCCATTTGTTAAAAGTGCAATGATTTATTATCATAAAATAATACCAATATTATAGATTTATCAAATAAATAATGCTTAATTTTATGGTTTTGGTTAACATCTTTTAATCCGGCTACAACTACTGCTGAATTATAATTTTGATATTATAATGGTTTCTTATGTACCAATTTGTGAACATATCGATATTTCTTGGATTAAATGTGGATAAGTAATATAACCATAGTTATTATTTGTGAAAATATTTTAAGTGGTGAAACCAATTATTTGTAAAAATTATCATGCAAATGAACCAACCTGTAGCGCTAAAGATGATAATTGTACAAATAAGTCGCTTATAGATTATTTAAATTCAAAAATAATTAATACAAGTGATATATATATAAACGAACTTATCTTTATGCAGGGTAATAAAAGATTGGGCTTCATAGTTTTAATAAAAGAATAGGGGTTAGTTCACACCCATCAGCAATTACCTGCTGATCTCTGGGAAGCAATAACGGTCTACGCGGATAGACTTTCGTATTTGCCTTCGTAATTCCTTAGTACATTCATTTAAACTTGGAGATTTATTCATTTTAAAAGATTCTCCGCAAACACTGGTTGGGATCTGTATAATCAAAGTGGGGAATTCGTTAGTGTTTACTTACGTAGTGTCTCCATAATTATTTTAATGTGTAGCAATATAATTTTTTAAGTAATTTCAACTATATGGTGAAATATATTCATCAAAATAATCAATTTTATCAATAGTTGAAATTGTGTGGTACGTTATTATTATTAACTACTTCATTTTAGTAAATATTTATTCATAGATCTGAACAAAGATATACACAAATAGTTAAAAATTAGCTTACAATAATATGCTTATACTATATTTGTCTCCCCGGTTAGCGTAGTCGGTAGCGTACGCGCCTAGCAATCCGGGGAATGCGGGTTCAATTCCCCATATGGTCGGATTTTAAAAATTTGAAAATGCAGGACTGGATGCCTATTGGGTTGAGTAATTGTCTGACAAATGCTCTCGTGAAAAATAATCTGTCAATACGTCTTCACATTGCGGAGATCCAAATACTCCACTTTCGGAATGGATTTATTCACACTGTGTGGACCCATATGCTCCACTTTGGGAGTAAGCATAGTATAAAAAAAATATATACCGTATTGACAGTAAAAATAAAATCATATCTACTTAAATTATTTTTGTTTACTTTTTAATTAAAAAAAAATCAATCTTGACTGAGCGGTTCTGCAATGTTACTATTAAGCTTCATCCCTAAACAATTTCAAATTCTTAAGTGCATGGATTTTTTATCTCGTCATTTTCTCCACTCCCTGTTGTTATTTAATCCCCAAAATAAAATTCAGGAATTGTACAGTAATTCATTTTCATCTATATAGAAAATTTGCATCTTAGGGTGAAAATATATTCCTTGAATATGTGTAAATAAATAATTAATACTCGCATTGTCTCCACATCTGCTTGATAAAAATGTACGAGTGCACTATAGTATAAAATGCGTGTAGCTCTCTATTAAGTATCATAAGTTATCTACAATATAATCGCTTCTGAAATCTGTGATTGGAGTACAATAGATTTTACATCATTCCAGTCCTGAATAATCCATGATGTAAGTCTGTAAAACGTTGATAAAACATGGTTCAAATCCAGCTTAAACTTACTACACTTATGATGATGATTCATATATATTATAAAAAATATTTTAAATAATGAGTATTATAATAGAGACAAGTGTTCTTACACATGAAATGAAAGAGACATCGGCCCTCTAGTAGGGTAGATAGAGACTTAGGCGAGCGCATTTCGGAGATTTTAAGTATTCTTATGAGTGTCTTATCGGTTTAAAATAAAAAAGTTTTGTGAAACTCCATAAAAATAACTATTACAAGTTACAGATATATATTCTCCACGTTTGGAGCAGACCTGGTATAAAAAAATAACGAATTCGTATATCACGTTACTACTAAAATATCCGGTCAATTTAATATTGACCATATTAAGCGTTATATTTTTTAGAATAAAATTTACCTCATCCGCAAGAATTTACCTTTTCCAGTTTCCCTATGTTGAAAAAACCCCATGGGACGACCGGCGTTGAAAAAAATGACAATCCAGTCGCAATGCCGTGGGGACTGCAATGTAGGGACAAAGTTTTTATGGGGGGAAGAAGGATCTTCATTTTCTCAATAATTCAATTTTGCAATAAAAAATGTCATTGCCATATATCCCATGAGGGATAAAGTGACAATATAAACTACTATATATGTTTATTGAGACTTGCTTTTTCTAATTAAAATTTGAATACTATTTTAATTTTCATAAAACATCCATATTATATGCTTTCGCAAACTACAAATTTTAGCATTTGAAACCAAACTACAATAAACATCTAATAAGATGCTAAATATCTACCAATGATTTCCAATATACATTTTGTGACTTTAGAAAAATTGAATATGAACCGACTTATTGATGTGTTTTACTTAATACATTACATAGATAGTTATAAATTATGTTGTTTTAACTGTTAACACAATAAATGCAAATATTTTTTCATACACACACATTTAAGCTATCATATTATAAGTAAGCATGAATTTGTAAATATTACAATTTTCATTCAATAAATGTACTGTTCTACTATGTTCGTATGCTTATTCGATTGATGCCATTCTTTTTCTGCAATTAATTGATACTAATTTTTGATAATAACACATTGTAGCAATGGAAATTTTTAACGGTGTTTTCAAAAACCATCCAGTTAATATTTTAATTTCATATTAATTACTTTATTATTTTTTATTTTATCAATATCGATATTAGAAAGGAAAAAGGACTAACCCTCACTTTCTTCAGAGTAAGCTGTTTTCATTTATCACAAAGTATACAGGCTTGATACGCATTTGATCAAAAGGATGCAAGCTGAAAGTGTCAAATTAGTGTCCATTTTTTTTAATTTAAAAAATAATGAACTATGACATTTTTTACTAGAAAAATGGATGTCCTCCACATCAATTGTATTAAAACATCTTTAGGTTTATACAATATCTATTAGAAAAGATATATGTAACAGTATATCATCATTATAATAGGTGTAGAAAACCCGAATAGTATACACAGGGTATAGTCACAACTGAGATAAAGTTACTGCTTTACAAACAATTAGGTTTACTAAAAATTACGATGCTGATACCAGAAGATCATCGAAATATATATGATACGAAAGTCAGTATCACAACTTGTTTATACATTTATTTCGTCTAGCCTTAAAAATATGTTATTTTGTGAGACATGATTTTATTTTTGAAAAAAAATCCGAATTCATTGAATTTAATTTAATATCAAACAGAAATGATGAATTATCTGCGAATTTCCGACCCATTTATTTAGCCATTCTCTTCCATAATGGTTCTCTTTCTCAATCCCTTTGCATCCCCTGGAACCTTTTCCACCCCCTGTCGTCATATTGATCATTTAGCCGGCCTCCTGTTTACATTGTCAAAAAGTGACAAACTCATAATTCACTCGGCCATATTATTTTTGATAAAGGTACACGTTATGCCTAACGATGATTAAGATAAGTTCATTCGTGGCTTATTAAAATGTTAAAGTACAATATGACCTTTCAATTATTAATTTTTGCCTTTAGCTTCTTACGTTTAGGAATAAAAGAAGCTTAAAATTAAGTTCACTGAAAAATACCTTCAAAATTCTACCGCTGAAAATACAAACTGAAATTTTCTAAATTTTATCGGTAGTTTAATTAATTTTGTGACTTTTCTCTGAAAATAATTGAAAAGCCATTTATTCAAATGGATTTATTACATCAAGATGAAAGAATGGTTCACATTTATTATATTTCTTATAACGCTCATTATGCTAAAAGCTTTCCAATATTCTAGGCTGAATGAATGTTAAATATACTTTTTAACTGAGAAGCTATATAAAAATATAAGTATACATCCATTTTTGTGAATGAGCTTATCATAAGTAAAATATTTATAAAGAAAAATAATAATTTATTTTAACTAATATTTTTACAATTGTAAAAATGTTCACTAAAATTTATGTAAAAGATTTTCAAATATTATACAATAGAAATAAAGATGTTTTATTATTATTATAATGAGTGCCTTGCTTCAATTGTCGTTCATAATTATATTTTAATTATTGGTTAAAAATCTTTAGTTTGGTTTACTAAAAGAAAGCCAGGCTTATTTTCTGTCATGTGTTATGCTATGTGTTTAAATAATTATGTAAAACGTGTATGTTTTGAGAGTGCAAATTACGTAAAAATATATTTAACATTTTTTTTTTCAACGAATCATCTTAAGTATAACTATTATTATATTTTTTACCGTATCCTCTCCGGAAGTAGATCAAATGGACTTAAATTCTAAAGATATCTGGAACATATTTATTTATAATTGGTTGTCAGTCAATTGCTCAACCCAATGAGTATTCAATCTTGCATGTATGGATTTTTAAAAATCCAACAGCTGTGGGAATCAAATCCGCATTTTCCGATTCTAATGCACGCACGCAAACTTTTTGAGTACTAACAATATGCTAAATACACCAAATATAATATATTGTGTCTGCTACTCCTATTAAAATTAAATGCATTCAAATCCATCTTGTAGACGAATAAAATTATAAATTGATTGAATATTAAGCATATACTGATGTTTGTGTAAAATGAATTATAAAATACTTTAATATGGTGATTTTCCTTTTAATATTTGGTATTTTAAAAGATTATTTTAAATTTTACATCCCCTAACGTTGGCTCAGCGACTTTCTAAGAATAGTTGTTTGCTCTCGTAACAAAGCATTGAAAATGCCGTCTTTATTAATTGACGTAATTTTCGCGAAAATCATTGCGTAACTAGGTAATATAATTTTAAATTAAAATCGTCCCTGTAAACGAACTTATTCGAAACAACATTAATTCCTCTTACGTTTACGTAAAATGTAGGCTTTCACAATATCTATGGAAGCCGTGTTCAAAGAATTATAGCCCTTGGGTGAAGTGGCACAGTGTAAATTTTTGCTTACATCTGTGACGTTATCTTTCGCTCGTATCGAAGCTGGTGTTAGAAATTAGATTTATTGGTCCCTGCTACGGGGTGCGAAGAAATAAAGGGCGAACGGAAATGAAATATTTGTTCATTTCTGAAGTTTAAGGTAATAAAGGTAAAGAATGACTCAAAAGAGATGGTAAGTTTTGCAATTAAACATCTCCATTGGGCCAGACACATTTTTTATGTCAACACAACAGAAATAAGTATCAAGCGACTCAATTTAGGCTCATTATTTTGACTTTTGATATACAATAATATAATTGATGGAGTCACGACTTTCCTTTCCAAATATAGTAGAACTGATATATCTATACCATGTGAAGATGCTCACTCCATAATCTGAAGAATGTATAATATAATATAATGTATATTTACAATGTGAAAACATATCTTCACAGATTTTTTGGTTATCAGTTAATTGCTAAACCTTATTCGGATTTTTGGGAAATGAACTCTTTACCTCAACCTCCGCGTGCACGATAACTTCTTGGCTACCGAGAGGATAGTTACAAATAACAAACTGAAAGTATAAGAAATATTATTTGTCGACATTTGTTTTGTCCAAAGTATAATTATTCATTAGTATCTTGATTATGGTTCGCGATTCTATTGAGCGAATAAAACATTTTTTAAAACATCAAATCAAGGATTTATAATAAAATATGTAATGATTTGTTTTGCTCCCCTAGCAGTTAGTTCTCCCCTTTTTGTTTTAATATATATTATAAAGTCCTAACGTTTTTATTGATAATTGGTATACTTATCTAATAATAAACTTTTTAATAACGAACTGTCATAGATGATATAATTATTAGCTATTTCCAATTGAATTCCAATTAAAATGACCAATTATTTTTCAGGGCCATTTTGTAAATATGTGTCATTTGTATTTATACCTTTTCTCTACAAAAAAATATATATTGATTTGATTTGGAAATCTGAAAAAAAAATATTATTGGCATCATTCTTCCCATCTATATACATTGTAAAGATGCCCGCTCCGAAATTGGAGTATATAGATCTCCGCAATCTAAGACATATCTTGATAGATTGTTTCATTGATTTATAAAATTATATACTTTTATAAAATTTCATATTTCGTATTCAAATCTATTTGCGTAGTATCATTATGAGGGATATTATAATGTACTTCATATAAATAATACGGTAACCAGACAATTGCACGCATGACAGCTACTCACATGACAAGTGCTCGCATGACAAGTGCACGCATAGACAACTGCACGCATGGCAAGCGCTCCCAAAACATCTGCGCACATATTGAAATGCTTACACTAACATAGAAATTAATTGTAAGACATTTTATAATTAATTTACGTAACTATATTATATGTATATTTATTACATTTTTGTAGTTTTTATTCAATAATTATGGTTGTGTTTTTTTTTATATTAGATAATTCGTTATAACAATAAATTATAATATTATCACAATTTATTATATAAACATTTTTAAAAAATCCAATACAACGTAATAATTTAAATAAATATTTTAATATGTTTATAAGCGTTTTTTTAAGAAGTTGATTATTTTCAAAAACAAAACATATATATGTAAGAAAATAAAATATAAAATTACACATAAATGTAAACACAAGAATCAATAAGTAAACAAAATCTAGAATTTGGTTAATAGGCCAGTTGTTAGGGAGTTGAAACGAATATTAATTCAGGGTAAAGGTTT
>JAGVSQ010006981.1:0-15767 GCA_022683975.1 Rhyacophila evoluta | reverse complement strand
CAATTACTCAACCTAATAGGCAACCAGTCCTGTATTTTTGGATTTTTAAAAAACCAACACAGATGGATGGAAGATGGAATTTAAAATTATCCACTTCAGAGAGCTTTCTCATGTTTTAAAGCTCCACATGTATCAAAAATCCTGAACGAAATTAGTGTTTTAATTATTTAGTAATACATTTTATAGAAAAAGCATATTTTTATTTAATATTACTTTCTAAATCGAGTGTAGTATACTGTGAACTTAGATAAATTTCTTCCAATCATTTTACAAATCCTAAAAATAAAAGACATTGTAAATGTTGTGATGATTGTATGTAGATCGCCAAAAGCTGAATTGAAAAGGGGTCTATGAACTTTGACAAGCGTCCAAAATCAATTCCTGGCGATCAACCCCTCGCCAAATAAATCCGCATCATCATCGTACGCAGGTAGACAAAGTTGGCAATTCCTCGCGGGCCATCACTCAATGCGGATTGACGACAAGAGAGTAGTGGCCGGTGTCCGTGGCGCACGTGGGCGGCCGGCTGAGCATTGAACCCGACACGTGAAGGTCCGGTCTTCCCGCTCGCTTAGGTCGCACGACGCAGCGCCGGGACGCGTCAATCGACGTCGGGCAGGGAATATGTGTCACACGAATACATCGCTAGATAATAAGCTTGTTAATCGATGTAATATTCCAGTTAAAAAAAATAAAGAAAAAATCAATTGTTTTGTACATTATTTCTCAATACTTTAAAAACATAAATCATTAGTTATATAATGATTTCAGTATGACAATAGTATCACGTCAATCATAAGATGCCAATAAAGTTTCTCTACCTACCAGTTGAAAAGTTAGAGCTTCTCAAGTTCAAAAATCAATATAACTACCGTTCATAAATCTTGACTGTTTTTTTTTCTAAATTTAAAAAATGCAACGTTCAACAGCGAACGAAAAAATTTCTTTTCATGAAAATTAATTCATATAAAGGCTCTGTTGGAATATATAACTTTTTGTGTTATTAATTTGGCTATTAATGGTGTAGAAAATTTGATTCCGATGGTTTGCAAAGCTTTGTTTCTTAGCTGTGTCATGGTACATATAAGGGATTTGAAAGTATGGCGAGTCATGAAAGAAATGCAATTATCACTAATATTCATTTACGTGACACTTCTTCAATGACATGTTATTATTTAATATGCATTGTTTTATACAAATATACGACATAGATAATTTCGATTTATAGAGTAAACGGGAAACCCAATTAATCAACTGTGAACGTATTATATACAATATATAATTTGAAATACATTAGGGATATTTTTATTTTGAAAGTGAGGAAGTATTAATTAAAATAATTAAACATCTATGTAGTCTACATATTATATGTGTTACAAAGCGAGCTGATGTCTACTGATAAAGATCTGTGGAACTTATGTTCAATTTAATTTAAACACATTGCTGTGCTTGGTAAAATAAGTCATGGACGATTTCTCCTGAAATATTTTCAGCTCAAAATTTAACTAAAACTTCTTCTTGAGTTTATAAACCAAGACATTTGAAACTAAGACGATGTGCCAGTAAAAAGTGAATGGCGAATGGGTAGAAATGTCTTGAGATCGGGTCTAGAGTTGACAGTAAATACATTTAATAATTACAAGCATTCTCTATGTATATAAAACATAATCAAATTACTGTCGAAATCCACATTTTGTTCATTTGAACGAAACGTTAGTCTTATATGAAAATATTTTGAGTTTCTTTAATATTTGAAAACTGAAAGGATAGACACAACGTGATCATCACTGTCAGTCACAAAGGAAATATCGCTTTATAAGTAAGTCATTCGCCGGACACCTGTTCGCGTTTGAAAAATCTTCTATACTATTTTTAAAATTAGAGATATTTTGGCTTTTTCTTAAAGACTTTTGTAGTATAAGTAGGAAAATATGGAATTAGTCGTATAGAAAACTGTATAGTAAACATATAAACTCTAAATATTTATTTAATAAGTTTACCAATCCAATCAATTAAATGTAAAAATATTTCTGACAAATTCCTGTCAAGTCAAAATACATTATTATTTATAATAAATATAAATCACTTTCATACTGACAATATGACGTTATAAAATATATATTATTTAATTCCAATGAGAGCAATGGCTTCGTTTACTAAATTTATACGGTTACTAATATCTTCCGCCTGAGTGAGATGAGTATAGATTGATGTTATTTTATAAATTTCTAGAATATGTTTTGTCAAGCACGTTCTTTTCCTTTTTTTCTCAAATTCTCTCTTCACGTCTACTTTTATGTAGTTGTTTTTATTTGCTTTATTTTTTCATATTTTTAATACGTATGAAAACAAATTTTTTTTTTTTGTATTTCATGTTCTGAATACATTACTGAATTTAAAATTTGTAAAAATCTTCCAAATGCAAAAAAAATAAATGAAACACATGAAAAGAAATCTTTTGTCCAATTCTTTGTGAGTAAACAAGCGATAATTATAGTTTTAAATAAAAAAATAGAACTTTTTAAGACAATTTGTATTAAAATAGCCTCAAGTTGTGTAGTAAGTACCTGAGTGTGAGAGGATATGTAAGTGCCCAAGACTAATAAAAGAAATCTCTAGCCTGACAACTGTCTAAATAAAAATAAAATAAAAGATGTAAAACTACGTGTTCTAGTTAATTTATCTGCGGCAACAAAACACCGCCAAGAAGATATTTTTCCAGGAAAGAGAATTGCGTCAGTGAATAAGCTTCCGTTTCGACGCCGTCGGTCCAGTTTCAAAACGTCGCGACGCTCGTCGATTTGGTTCTAGCTGCACCCAGAGGCCAGACGCATCATAACTAATGCAGGGCGAGGCAACGGCACATCAGTGGCTCTCCAATAAAATTTATACGCCCAAGCTCACAAATACTTTTAGAGGCAATCGTTACACAAAAATTAATTTAAAAAATTACTTAAATATACACTATATAAACGACTATTTCAAATTATCTATTTTTGCCATTTATTTGCAGATTAATATTTTAATAAGTTTGAGATTTTGTCTACAGAAAAACAGCAATTACATCAAAATGTTTCTTTTTAACGTTATTATCCAAGGAAGTAGCATTATATTTTATTTTGTACTATTGCAAAAAGAAATAGAAACCTATGGAGAAATCCAGTGATATTTGGATCTTTTACTATCGGTACTTAAATGCTTGTCTAATTTGGAATCAAACTTAAAGTATATTAGTGACAAAAATTTAAAATTTAAAAAAAAACAATTAACAAGAATTTACACTGTCTTTCGATTAACTGTATATATTTGCGACGGGTATATTTTATCAAATAAAAATATTACAGTATTTGTTAATTACTTATAAAGTATAAAACAAAATAATAGTCGTATGGTTCCTATCTACCATAAGTGCACATTTTGAACTAAATATGAAGTTTTATTTAGTCTCTATTTAACATCATAATAAGAGGTCGATAAGTTTCCAGCGGCAATAAAACCTATGAAAAGTGGATTTGAAAATCACATTTTTTTATATACCATGTTTGCACCCAAATTTGGGCATATGGATCTACACAGTGTGAAGATATCCACTCTGAGAGTGGAATATATGGACCTCCGCAATGTGAAGACGTCTTGAGAGATTATTGTAACAAGAATTATTTGTTAGACAATTGCTCAACCCAATGGGTATCTAGTCCTGCATTTTCAGATTTTTAAAATCAGACGGATGGGGAATCGACCCCACATTCCCCGGATTGCTAGCGCTGCACGCTACTAACTACGCTGACTGGGGAGACAAATTACAAGTGACTTATTATTATCGTAATTACTTCTAAAATATAAATAAACCATATATTTGAGTTTACTCTAAACATCTCTAACCCAATAATGAAGCGCACGAAATAAATAAGTTCTTAGATTTTTATTTTAATTAAAACAAAACACAAAAAATTAAGAAAAAGTAACAAACACAAAACATCGATTTGCCAACATTTTAACAAAGTGCACTTATGGTACATAAGAATTAGACGACTTATAATATGTGTATGTATATGTGGGCGTGTGTGTTATATTATACATATTTGGTTGATGCAATTAATTATGGTATGAAAATAGGAAATATTTTTTTTTTTTGAAAACTTACATAATTAAATATACATATACTGTAATAAAAAATATAGAATAAATAAGTGTAATTATTTATAAAAGTAAATTAATATATATCACATATGGGATAGGTTTAAAGATGTGTGATTATGAAGCCCATATGGGTTTTAAAAATCATAATTTTAAATGGATCGAAATAATTTGAGTGCATTAATATACGAGCAAAACAATTCGGCGAGCATATGCGCATTGAAGAAATGGGTTAGTTTAAAAAAAACTCGTTTGCAGTGATGACTGCCAAAATAAATTTAGGTGGAAAAACACTGATCCACTAATTAGGTAACTTGATAAAGGAGATGTCCGCTACAACAGACAAACGTCAAATGAAAATTAACCCAAATACCAGAAACTGGACGAGTGTATCTATTTAAATACGGAACGTTTCGAATGATATTTAAACTTTTAAAAATAGAACGGAAACCTCTAAGTCCTTCGCCATCTTGGAAAGTTTGCGGGGATTTCTTTCAAGTTTATAACTTGTTGAAGGGAAAATCTGAAGAGTTAAAGTCGTTTAATCTCTTTTGCTCTTGACTCTTGTGAATCTTTCTTCTTTCGAAAGCTTAAAACAAGAAAACTTTGAATAGTCTAATATCATCTGAAAAAAATAGAATTTTCGGCAAAAATATGAGCTATAGTGCTGTAGCATATACATAATAACGTTTAATACAATATTTAATTACTGTCAAATACAATAGTAAGTTTTTTACTATGTTTGTTCTGTAGATTATCTATATGAATCTCCACAAGGTGAATATGCTTACCATGAAAGTAGATCATGACGATCTTCGCAATATGAAGCTTTATCTTAACATTTTTTTCTCGAGGATTGGTTATCAACCACTCGTTTATCTCATTCAGCATCTATATCTGTATATTAAAGTTTGAAAAATACTTATGCAGGTGTGAGATTGGAGACCACAACCTCCGCGCGTGCTTACTTCTTAGTATGCTTTTTAGAGATTTAAAAGGTCAAATATTTTCGATTCTATATTCAGTAGAAGTCTATTTTATAATGGTTCAATAATTATATTGCTTCACAATTAAGTTATTACAGCATTGTGATATGTTTATTTAGCAGTTGGATTTTATAATTATAGTCTTGGTAGAGTCTCCACGGTAGTGTAGAAAGAAGCGTGTGAATGCACGTTCGATTCCCACATCTGTCAACTGAATGCCCTTAAGGTTGAGGAATCATTGAATAATTCTCGTGTAAAATAATCCGCCAAGACTTCTCATTGCGGAAATCCATATGCTCCACTTTCAGAGCGAACTTGGTGAAAAAAAGTCTTGATAATGGTGTGATAGGAGAACTGTTTGTGAACAAACCTCGCTAAGCTATAAACTAAATTACTTGCATTATTAAGCTCTAAATTAAAAAATGAAATATAATTATTCATCAATCGTTACAAAACGGAATTAAAACAAGTATGTTGACTGAAGTAATAGTTTAAGAATCGAATATAATTGAGTCTACTTAACTAAAAAACACCGCAAAATCTAAAACGAACTTGAGGCTTTTTCTTTGAAATATATTATTAATGAGCCCATTATGGTAATACATCGCAGTTTTAATATTATTTATGCATCTATACTAAACATTTTTGTCGATTTTCATAACGATATGCTTCATATTCTCTCTTCTTCTTCACTCCTGTGGGTGCTCACTTCTACAATGTTCGTGTACACATATAACAGGCAAAATCCGGCCCAAACATAACGATTTTTACAGTAGTTTACAATATTTAAATAGATTAAAAACAATTGCGTTCAAACATTCTCAGTTGATACTATTAATGAAGCTCACCAGGTTAGGTCTGCTGCAAGTCAAATAATAAAAGCACACGAAGTTTTTAAAGTATTTTTTGAATATTTATTTTAATATATGTCGTATAACTTTGTAGACTAAATATATATAAACTAATAATACAATTACATACACTACTAAGTACGTGAAAATACTCTAGAATATAAAATACAATGTATTATTATTCCAGAAGACATCCCGGAGGTATCCTGATATGGACACAACTTGTGTCACTACGGATTTCCTCGCGGATATCTCGGAAACTTGACGTCTCCACTACTAGATACCTGAACGACATAAATTATTTTATGGGTGCCAGTTCGAGAGTTTAGAAAGCGTAGGTTTTAATTTTACAAGTTGACGTTGGTTTATGATGTGTCTAACGATGATTTTATTAAAATATAAACTCGTTATTAAAATAT
Source organism: Rhyacophila evoluta (assembly GCA_022683975.1). Lineage (NCBI taxonomy): Eukaryota > Metazoa > Arthropoda > Insecta > Trichoptera > Rhyacophilidae > Rhyacophila > Rhyacophila evoluta. The sequence continues at coordinate 9,374 of JAGVSQ010006981.1, read as the reverse complement.
GATTTTGAATAAGATAATATTTTGTTAAAAATATATTTAAGATCAGATTATATGGAGTGCATCTTTTGTCATTTGATTCAAAGAAAAACAACTAAAAGGTTGTAAGGCAACGACTATAACATTAGATTATAATTATAATTAATATTATAGAAGCAAATTTTATGTTTTTTTATAAACCAGTGCTTCAAAAGCTTTTGTTATTAACGGTACACTATTTTTTTTCTCTACAATGCCGCAGCGCACCTAACGTAAAAACTGATACACAAAATCTTCATTTTTTTATTTGATAAATATATACCTACGTAACAACAACTATATCAATATATTTACATTTATGTACGGGTTATATAATCGATTCATATATATATTTACTTATTTCATCAATGTAACAATGTACTATAAAATAATCACTACGTAATATACATACACCTGTTCTGTAGATTTGCATTTTTGTGTTTCTAAAAACGGACGAATTTTTAACATTTTTTTTTTCAACCACCTATCATCATCTCATGGCACACTGGTGAGTGGTAGCACACCAGCTGCAGAGCACTGTTATAGACCATGGTGTAACCTACATGAATCCGTTTATAATTATGTGTCAATGCGTATTAAATAATCCAAAAAACATGTCATCCGAATACTTAATTAATGGTGTCTGTTAAGCACGAGTGGTGAAACTTGTTTTATTTTAAACGATGCATACAAAATATTGAGGTAGTAACAGCAACTTTTTAACAAATTTAAAAGAAACACACAAAGAGATCTTAGGAAACGATGTATACGATGTCGGAGAGCTTAAGACATTATAATATATTACAAATTATAATTTACATTGTGTTCACGTGTTGTCATTAATGTAGACGCAGTATTCGCACTTTCGCGTGTCGACGCGGAAAGTTGGCAAAGTCACAAGACAAACCACGTTGAAGGGTTAAAAACCTTTTCAGCACCGCAAGCCAACGATTTGATTTTTCCTCTGAGCTAGAAATGTTTTTAGCGGTATAAAAGATTCCTTAAAAATTTAGCTTTATTTTAAAAATATTTCTCATAATATCGTCGATAATTTGAGTAAATAACTATTGTACAATACAATACATACAAACATTATCTTAAATCATAAATTTGTCATTGTTATGAGTTTTGATTTTTTTGAAAACCCCTTTGAATAATTCGTGATAGTTAAAATCAACAAACTACTGTCGTTGGCGGATAAAGATTGTTTAGATTTTCCAGAAATATGTAGTATAATAGATAACGTAACTATTTTTAAATACTCATTTATGAAGTAATAACAAATTATTTTTGCTACCGTATACCCGCATTTTGGCAGTGGAATTCGGTCGGTTAATAAACCTTGAACATATTTGGTAGATTTAAAGATTAGTCCTAAAAGGTGACATGGATTCTTGAAGACCCTGAATTATATACTTCACGTAGGTAGTAGATATTACTAAGAGAAAGAAAAACAAATACAGGATAATAAGCTAATTAGAATTATGTGTGAAATAACAAAAATCCAATGCAAATGATAAGTTTACACACATAATTTAAGTTGGATTAGAAAATGTATTTCATTATAATATTTGAAATCTTACATACTGGAATAATATTACCATATAGTCTATTTCAATTACTATTATTATAAAAAAGGCAGACTAAAGTACAATATTTTGTAACATTATACTAAAAAATACTTCCACCGTATTGTTACTATTACAAACATCAAAATCGTATGAAATACAATGTAACCATAGAAGTGGCCCAACGTTGAGAGGCGGTTATACACTGTGGTTGGATTTCTCGTGCCAGATATCATGACGTACAGTGAGAATATCTCTTAAGTGACTCGTATTAAAATGTCTACAATCTTTTGACGTATAATTATATTTCAATATCACTAATACTTAACCGTATGATTTAAAAAATATATTTAACGACTCAGTATTAACAGCATTTATTCAATATATTATGCAGTCATTTCGTTTATAAATCAAACTTTGTCAAATCTATCAGTTTACCGGAAAAGGTATATTCTTAAATTTTGTCACACAGTTTATGAAATAAAATTTATATGATCAATACTAAATTATAAAATTAAAATATAATTTATCAAATTAAAACTGAATATACTGTAAGAACCAAGTATTATATATTGGTGTTTTAGTGCAACGTACGTGTGCAAATTCAACGGTAGGATAAATGTTGCAGCTTTCATAAGCTTCCGATATGAAGCATTAAAGCTGCAAACTTAAATGCGGCGTTTAACTATCATAAATGCATGTAACGTGATGGTAAATTTGCTATGGTAAGTACGACTTCATTTACCTTATCCGTAATAGTTCTAAACGTTGAATTAATATTTTGGATCTATGAGTTTTTATCAAAAACTTATACGATAAAAAGCTTTCGTATGTGGAACAATTCAAGAGAATATTTTTTCATACTTTTCAGCCGATGAGCTATATTCCAGGTTGGACGTTCTTGTTTATCAACACACCTTTATATACCTGCATATGTAGATATTTTCTTGAGATGAATATATTATGTACTGCATTTACAAAAGATACTGATTCTATCTTACAATCCGGCTATAGACTACAAGAAAATTGAAATAATTAAATTAATTATTTTCTTTCCTTTCATAAATTCTCACATTTTTTTCATTTATTGTCATTGTTAATTGCTTTGGTTCACGCATGTTCTATATTTATTAAATGTATACTCACTTATTATATTGTCTATGTCATGCTATGAATGCCTCAAATTTATAATTTTTAATATTCTCAACATGTGAACTGAATACTGTAACAAGTCAAAAACAATATTTTATTATATATGACATGTTTTAGATTCCTTATATTAAGTATTAGCCATGCAACACAGTAAGTCGACAAGTTGTTGTGATGACAACGTGTTGTCGCGATGCTGAACTTGCTCACTTGGTCACTCACCTAATTATAGGTATTCTGCATCTCTATTTCCGTCGCTTTGCCACCGTCGCTCTGCTATCGTGCCCGCGTATTAATATTAAAATCATTTTTTCAATACAATACTCGCTCCCATCGTGGAGCATATGAATATACACAGTGTGAAGATATCCAGTCCGAAAGAAGAGTCTATGGATTTCCGCAATGTGAAGACGTCTTGACAGATTAGTTTACACGAGAATTTCAGACAATTACACAACCCAATAGGCATCCAGTTCTGCATTTTTCGATTTTTAAAATCTGGCACATGGGGAATAAAACCCGCTTTCCCCGGATTGCTAGGCAAGCTATCAACTACGCTATCAGGGAAACATTAAATTAGTCCATAGTTATTTCAATTCCTCAAACATTATAGTTCTAATTATAATCACTAATGTTGAAAAAAAATCAAAAAAATTCTGATGTAAATTTTGTTTAAATGCATTTCTTTTGTGTGTGTATTCCTTATAATAATTCAGTACATATGTGTTGTTGCAGGTACGATGAGTCCCACGAACTTCACGTGGCATGCTAGTAGCGGGCGTCTCTGTCAAATTCCCGAGCGTCTAGCTCTGTCTTAGAACAGCGTCTATCAACGTCGCGGCGTCCAGGCGGTCACCGACCTGATTTATTATGAAAATTATTACAGAGGCGCGGTCGCGACGCTCCTATAAATTCTTTTTATTACATTCTATTTAAAAAAATAGCTTTGATATACAATTATTACGAAATTACTATTATCACGGGCCGTAAAGCTCGAATTACGTGATACACTTCTAAGTAAATCTGTTGAACAGAATATAATTTGAATAATTACCGAAATTAATTTTAACTCGAATTGTATTAATTTATACGCAAATGTACGGTTCAATAGTTATTTGTATTCACCTTGTGAAGCCTGTAGGCGGAAATATACGTTAATTTAACATCAACGTATTAATTTCAACCTAATTTTAAGGAGTGTACTTGGTATTTTTTTTTAATAAATAGTTTGGACAAATTATAGATTTAGGTTTGTGTTAATTGACTTTTAGAATTTGAAGGCTAACTACATTGATCGGAAGGTAGTAAATGAATAATGCAATTGTTTCCAGACATAGACAAATGAGGCCCTGGAAAGATAAATAATGGCATATATCGTAGTATATAAACTATAAATTTTAATCTTTGTTAGATAACAAGTTTTGTCCAGTTGGTTCACATTATGGTCAAAATAGTTCATTCGACACATAACTACAACTATACATATTTTCTGATTCGTACCAGACGACAAGAGAAGGATTATCACTTTAAAATATAATATATAACACAAAATAAACGATTTTATATCACTTATTATAGTCACAATAAAGCTAATCAGATAGTCTAGGAGTAGGACTGACTTGAACAGCTCTGTATTTACAATTAACGATTATACAGGAATTCGATTCTTAAAATTAAGTATTGAGGAAGACTCCTGGCTCAGATTTAGAATTCATCAGGACTTGCAGCCAGTTTGGCAAATATTAAAAAAGATATACTTTCTATCTTTTGTAGATACAGATCGATAGTTATTGTAAAAAATAACTTTAAACACTAACATAAGAAACGCTGTTAAAAATTAGCACGGGTGCAATAGAGATGTGAAAATTTATTTAAATAAGTTATTTCACTGCATTTCTTAGTACTAAAAACACAATAAGAGCCTATTTGAAAAGCTTTTACGGAACGAGAGAAAGCTCTAAGCGTCTCTGTTTAAAGTACACTTCGTGGAGTTAGTCTAATGGTGAACATATCCGGCGTCGAATCAAGGTGACGCCGACAAACCTCACTTGTACCGTCTCTTCTTGCGTTAAATAAATATAAAGCGGCAAACCACGTGCGTGCCCACTGGAGTTACGGCCAATTTGCAGATGACTTCAAGCTTAAGGGCGACCACACGAGTTAGTATTTTACAAAATTATTTGAATAATTATATAAAACTATATAACATATATTTATAATATTATGTAACACAGTAGATGCTAAATCTATTGAAAGTCAATCAGCACAGCATAGATTTCGCCGTTTTGTATGTACGATAAAAAAAACAAAACACTCCTAACCTAATGATTTCAATATATGTATTTAATAATTTTAAAAAAATTGTAAAAAGTGTTGCCAAAACAAAAAAAAATATATTTTTGTTATAATTGTATAATGTAATGTAACACTGTAAACATGGTTACTACTGTATTTATTTATATGTACTTCATTTCTGTAATGTATATTATTTTATCCCCCTTAGGTGAAATTAATCCTGCAACCTTTTCTACCTTGCATAACATTTATAATTTATTTACAAATAAAATAATATTATACGACTATAATAAGCATAAAAAAACTAGCCGAAGTATTTATAATAGGAGTAGTCTAGCTCGGAAACAGTAGTGTACTACTATACCTGAAGATCCATGTATAATAAACTTTCCATATGGATGTTTAAAAGTTTCACATAGTATTAATTTGTATTAAATCCTAAATTAGATATTAACTATTCAAATAAAATGACTAGTTTAACTTTGGAAAGATTTCAATCTTGCCTCCCTAAGATAAGTTAAGACCTAATTTTGGTCTACCGGCTGTTCGCTTAGTTTGTTGTTGCGTAAGAAGGAATGACACTGACGACGTCCCGTGAGACGGGCGAGGGAAATCCGACGGACGTCGAGACGCTACTCGCCCGTCGTCGTTAGGAAATAGTTAGATGTCACTTGCGTACGTACAAACTATCCCGAGATTTCTAATCTTGGAATATATTATCAACGAGATCATTGTTTAGAATTTTAAAGAAACAATTTTACTTTTTTAACCTCAAATAAAACTTTATTCATTATGGACACTGGATTTTGTAAGGGTTTAATTAATATTATATACTGTATAATTTAACGTTAATTGAAAAAAAACATTTATTTCCTGTGCCATTTTATTGTTTTATTAATATTAGATTAATTAAGAGAAAAATTTTACTGAAGTTGAAAAGTAAGGTATGATATGATTAGGAAATTTTGGTCGGAAACAAAATAGGCGAGAAAATCCGTTGGCGTGTTGATTTCACGGCTTTCATTTGTGTATGCCCTTAATGTGCCCAGTGGTAGTGGGAGAAGTAAGTCTTATCTGAATATCAAATAAATGATTATTTTTTATGCATTATGATTTCGTTAAACATTATAAATTTTGACATTTCGTTACTTTACCAGTGTTTACTTGATACATGTAACATGTGATACATAATATAATACTTATGAAAAGGTGGTCACGTAGTTTCCAACAAGTACAATAGGATCATTACAATATGATCAATTTTATTTCTTAAGAAAATGTGTATTGAAAATACTAGCCAACAATTAGTCACCCTAAATAACTGCAGTACCTATCAATAAAATTTTCTATTGATACATTTAACCCTTTTTACTTCTTTGTCTAGACGTATTCGACTCTGATTTTTTGTCAGAAACTTCGTTGTCGAAACGTCTCAACATTTGTATATGAATTATTTATAGTTATTCTCGTATCTTTTTTAATATTATAAGCGTCCAAAAAAATTTTAAATACATCTTCGTAAAAAATTTAGAAGAGAAGGAAAATAAATGTTGTGCAGAGTGTCAAACAATTATTCCTATAACTAAAATCTGTCGTTTGAATTAAAAATTAACATTTAATGCATTCAATATTGTGGAGTTTTAAGGTATAAAAAGCCAATAAAACATTTCTTTTCTCTTTTGCTTAGTTATTATATTGTATACAAAAGTTATTTTATTATTATGTTATATTAATAGGATAGTCTGATTGCGGTTAATATTTACAATATACAATATGATTGCCTTTGACGGTAAATTTTTGTAATTGAAAATTATAAATAGACGAAACACGTGTCAAAAAATTTAATCAAAATAGTGAATGGGTCCTAAAAGATTCTTCGATTATTTAAAAATTTACAAATATTTATCCCCGGTAGGGTAGTTGGTAGCATGCGCGCCTAGTGATCCGAGGAATGCGGGACGAATCCCCGTCTATTGGCTTATAAAAAATCCGAAAATGCAGGACTGGATTCCCATTGGGTTGAGTAATTCTGACAAAAAATTCTCGTTAAAAATAATCTGTCAAGACGTCTTCACGTTGTGGAGATCTATATACTCCTCTTTCGGAGTGGATATTTTCACATTGTGTAGATCCATATGTTCCAAGTTGGAAGCAAACATGATAAAAATATATATAAATATATATATATATATTATCACAGGATTTTTAATACTGGAGATGGAGATGGTTTGTGTAATTCAAATTAGTTAGTAGTGGATTTAAATACGATAGTTTTTTAACAATATTTTTAAAATATTATTATGAAATACCATCATGTGAATGAATCTATTGAATATAAATAGAATGAATTATTTTTATGGTAATATTTCAAATAATATACATGAGTAAACATTTATATTCAATTACGTATTTCTTGATAATCGTGATATAGTTCCTAAAAGCTGTATAAAAATCAAACAAGCTTATGTCTTTTGTCTGTCGAACGTCACTTGATATGCAGATTGACATTGAACCGTAAAACGAACCCGGAATAAGTAACGTAGTTTTAAATTAATATGTAAAACGTAGATTTCCGTTAGCGAGTGACAACGTGTCGGGCATTGCGAGAGATTTTGGTGCCGGCACCGATACTAAACATCTGGCTCAGTAGAATTGTTCAACACGATTCTAAATTTGACGAATTTAACTGTGGAAAATTTCTGAATAACTAAAAAAACATATCCTTGAATGGAGAAAATGATTACCATGACATAACCAAGGAAATAGTTAAATATATGACGGTGTACCCAGAAATAAATAGAGTTGCAATGCAGCTTTTGAATTTCTGGATTGTATTGCTAGACTTGTTTGCGTTATGTGTAGTGTGCCTTCTTCCTCGATCCTGTTTTGCATATGTTGCTACTCACAAAATTCTGAGAAATTCATGTCAAGAGTTCAAGAACTGTTTCCAGTAGAGAAAAAACGTTAGGGCCAGACCAATGACTCACACGGAAAACACTTTGAAGTGTAAAGCTTAATATGACTGAGTAAAAGAATACGTTCGGCTATTTTTATATACACTATCACATATTGTCGCGGTTCCCAGCGGTTTTTTGTTTTGAAAAAATCTGTCCATCCCCTGTTATTTTAAGAAAGTCGCTGTGCCCCACTAGGGGACAATGCGGACTCCGGTTGAGAATCATTGGTATATCATATCATCCCAAATCATGCAATACCTATTGTTGCAGATGAATGCATAACGTGTGTGCACAATGTCCGACGATTTTTACGGGATTCTCATGGTAAGCAGGATTGAGGTTATCTGGAGACACTCACAACTCATGTGCCAGTTAGTGTTAGCGTGAGTAAATTACTTGTAATACAGCAGGGAGCTACTTACTACTTCATTTCTTAATTACCGTATTTTTTGAAAGATTTTATAATGAAAATTAGTATTGGTACCCACGGTATTCAGTCCTGTATTTTTCATTTTTTTTTTTAAATCCTAATATTACTCCTACTCCAAGCCTTTCACGCTAACGTCTTGGCTACCGATGAGATAATTACTGCATACTAATGACTATTGAAATTTATATCCGATACAGTTTTAGCATGGCTGAATTACTCGTGATGCAACACGGAGTTTTAAGCCCTTCCCTAATCACTGAATCCCTTGCGACGTCACAACACCTCAATCCCTAGCTACTTACTCATTAACTAGGCGCCACGATTCACTACCGTAAACGGCAAAAACATTATTTGGTTTGAGCCGAATTAATTACAATTGCGTATCCCAGATAGCTTACTAAATTATTGTCCAATGTCATTATCATCATCGCTTATAGGAGTATGCCCTGTCATTTAAAAAAATCTGCTAGCTATTTCAAGTTTGAATCCTGTTACAAATCAGACAGTATGCATATGGGGAAAAATATAATTTCCCAAAACAATGTTTATATTAGCCAGCTTATAAATATTTTTTTAACTAAATCCATTCCATGGAAAAGTATGAACGGCGTGGATTTCAACAGTATGCAGATAACCAACCAAAAATAGATTATATGGACCGGACTGGATGGGAATTCACTTTATCAAGATTTACTTTTGAGAAAGATTTTCACGAAAATTGGTAATAAGCCATTTTTTCGACCAGTTGAACATCCAGTCTTACATATTTCGATCTCTTTTAAATTCTGCAGTTGTAGAATTTGAATCTGCAATCCTTAGCTCCGACTGTACGCTAACCACTCCACTACCGAGGAGACATTCACCCAAGGCTTAGTTTGCCACGAGCTCGAGTGTGCTGAAATTAAAATAGATATAATATAATAAAAAAAAAATTAAAAAATAGAGACTTATTTGGTCAAC
>JAGVSQ010006980.1:0-15769 GCA_022683975.1 Rhyacophila evoluta | reverse complement strand
TCATGTGTGAATGAAGCATTAAAATAAATTAAAAGCTGACCTTATAATAAGTTTTATTTATGAAAAAAATATTTAGCTAGCTTTATCCAAAAACTTAATATTCTTTTAAGTAAATTGAGTAAAATATAGAGAAATAATCGTCAATCTCCTTCTTAAATCTTTGAAGACCCGTTTATCTATAACACTAAAAAATGAACACTATAAAGCCATTACACAGTGAGTCAAATATATTAATATTCCCAAAAAATGGACACAATTAGTCAAGTATATTAATATAGTAGTAATATTAGTATATAAATATAAGATCTCCCCGGTAGAGTAGTTGGGTAATCCGGAGAATGCCGGCTCAATTCCCCATCTGTCGGATTTTAAAAATCCAAAAATACAACACCGGATGCCCATTGAGTTGAGCAATTATCTGACAAACAATTCTCGGAAAAAATAATCTGTCAAGACATCTTCACACTGTGTAGATCCACATGCTCCACATTGGTAGCGAATATGGCGTAAGAAGAAGTTTTTAATATTGATCAAAAAAATTGTTTTGCTCGTCAGAAAAATGGGCGAATTTCATATACGACAGTGTTTTATTAGGGGTACGATATATTATATTTGAATATAACAATAAATATATATATTAGATGTAAGAGAAAATTTGAATAATATTTTTTTCCTTGAATTTATATAATCTTTTGAATTTATATTAGCAAAAATCTTTTTTATTAAAACCTTGATTATAATGATGTCAAAGTGATTAATTCATCTAGTTTTGAGAAATTCAATACTAGGTACGCAAAGTTGCGGATTCTTTACTCAACCGCAGCACTATCGAGGTCGCTTTTAATACGACCGACATCGTTGCTTTGGTTCAATTTTCATTCTCACAACTTCCTGACGCATAAAACTTTTAATTACAACTCGGTGTTTTGTCGCAAACGAATATGTGCACTATTGGCTCACTTTCATTATGAGAACACGTAACGCAAAGGATCTCAGTTTACTTGTATATGAGTACCCAGGAAAGTTTGTTGGCATTCTGTAACAAAGCCGCACTCAAACAAGTTTTGTATTCTTTTTATAGTAACGTTAATTTTATACACAATAAACGTATCAAACCTTCAATATTGTATTACGTGTTAAGTATTATTTAACTAAGAAGTGTGGGCCACCGTAACTTCCATGTAGTAAACTTTATATGCGTTCTATGAAAATCGTGTAAGCTCCAAAGCTTGAATTAGTATTTTTATGTTTTAAATTTGAAAAAAAATAATCTGTAAAATTTGCCACCAGGAAGAATAACTTCCACCATGTAACTTTTACTAGTTTCATAAATAAATCAAACTAAATTATCATCAAATTGCGTAAATAAAATACCAATTTGATTTCTCGTGCACTTCAATGTTGAGTCTAATTAATATTTTAACTTTGACCTAAAAACATAAATTTATATTTGTTGTACCTCCTGTAAGATCTGTTCTGTGTGGGTTACGCTATCGTTGGTATCCATTAAATTATATAATAAAACTCAAATATTTTTCTATTTTTTTTCATTATAATGTTATAATTATACGTTTGCTATTTTTTTATACCCTGTATAGGTAGATTCATTTTGACAGATTTTTTTATTTATTTACATATTTAAAAAATCATTTTTAAGTTTATAACTCAATCAAATTCATAAAAAAATTCTTGCTTTCTTACATTGTAATTTCATCTTTATCTTGGTACATGTAATAAAATAATTTTAGACTGAACCGTTCCTGCAACTTTTATTGTAATTTAAAATATGTAGATGATTTAATAGGGAGAAATTCAAGACGGAGAACTGTTCCTGGAACAAATTTTTCTTTACACAGATAACACAGGTGTGTTATCCTAATTTTGATTTTCCATTAACGTTCTTTAATATAATTGTCTCAAATTGATAAAAATCACTGCACACTGCTTATATTTCAATCTTTTTTTTGTTTTTAAAATTTACAATATACGACAATTCGATGATTTATATATTACCAGCGTAATTTATCTTATTTGATAAGTCATAATTCGTAGTTATGATATGATAACTATTCTATCCGTTCTGAAAGTAGAGCACATGGATCTACACAATGTGAATATATCCATGCCGAAGGTGAAGTGTATGTTTTTCTGGAATTTCTTAACAGATTATTTTTTACGAGAATCGTCAAACAACTGCTTAACCTGATAGACATCAAGTGCTACGTTTATATTTTTTTTCAAATCGATAGGTGTGGGAATAGATCATGGATTTTTTGGATACAAGACGCGTAAACGTCTATCCGAAAGATAAACATACGACAGAACAGTGTAAAAACTCGAGAAAAAAGCTCTCTCTGTGCTTCTATCCGGTATGATTAATATTCAAATTGATACTTTAAAAGCTCTTATAGGATTTGTGATTCATTAAGATTTATCGTAGAATATTTGATTTATTTAAAATTCACAATAATCTGTGTCTGTATTTAACAATTGAAATATTTCCAATTTCGGATACTGGTTAATGTACATTCCTATAAATTGAGTCAACATTAGTTATCTCACCCACCGGAATATCGATATTATTCGCTTTGGTATTGATAAATATATTATAATCTCCAACCTTTCTATCGTTGGTTTACCGATAAAATAATTTTAATATGATCTTTACTGGAGTGGGTGAATTTTCGCGTCGGTGTATATTGAAACGTTGATGTTTTGTTATGAAAATATAAAACCGATTACGTGAGTAAAATTTACTTTGATATAAGTTGATTGATACAAGCACCCGTGCAAAAATAGCTTTCATATTAATATTAGACTGGCTATTACCAAATTTTTTTGACAATAAAATTAGTTTTAGTGACTAGACTAGGAACATGTTCTCATATTAAAATATATTAACTGCCATATTCTATCTATGTTCTTGATATACATCTTGGCTTTTCTTCTTGGATTTATATTATACTACATTATCGCGTCATTATGAGATATTTTAACAATTTTAAAAGTTCTGATAATATAAAATATTATCAAATTAATGGTTTTCTGTAGAAAAGGTTTAAGTCCTAGAGTTTCACATATATCACATGTATACAATATGAAACATTTATTTAGAATCTTTATAGGTATATTTATTTAATTAAAATTATTTTTTATGTTTTATTTATGACAATACGCAAGGCAGAGGTTATGTTTTACGAAATTTCATCGATTATTAATATCTTCGACTTGAGTGAAAATGAGTTTACATGGATGCAGTTGTAAAATTATTCTACAATAGTATGATTTACTATTTTGATAGACTTTCTTTTTTCTCCTTTTTTTCAAAATTTCTCTTTATTTTTACAGTTGAAATATTTACGTTATACTGTCCAGAAGTTTTTTTTTAATAATTAAAATTCAATTATATTTGTTATTATTCATAATATGAACGCTTTTAACCAGTGTTTAATTGTTTTTTCAGTATATAAAAACAAAAATAAAAAAAGTATGGAGTTCGACATAATTTGCCATGAGGTTTCTCACAATACGATAAAAGATTTTGATAGAATTTTGAGAGAGTTCTGATAGTCATCGATTGTGGAGATCCTTAGACATAACTTTCGGATCTTCAGTTTTTTTCGGATCGGAAATGGTTAAATAAATATTATTATATAACATATGAATTTGCTTCAATATTACATCAAAATTTAAAAAAATTTATCGTACATATTAAAACAGGGTCGTAGGATACCAAAAATATTGTGAAGATTTTATAAGTGATCGAAATTTTATATATTTTACGAGCAATTAATTCCGTTAACGAGGGGCAGACATGCGAAGTTATATTAAATTCTATGTCAAAGTGCCATCTCAAAATCCTTTTCCCTTGCTCCACTGAAAGTTTCTTCATTGAAAATGTTATAATATTCATCGAGTAACCTTTTAAAGTGTCATGTGTAAAACATTGATAAAAACGCTTACATATCTACATACCTGTATTGAAATCTACTGTGGTTTAATTACAAAGCTATATTTCACAAAGAGCTTTGAAACATGTTGCCTAGAGTACAAAAACATACGGAAATGATTGTTTTATTAATATTTATATCTGTATACGTATAACAGTATCAAAATAAAATTTTCACATACTGTTACATGGTCAGATATAAAGTATTTGATATAAGTTGTCGTTATAGAGAAGCTTTTGAGGTAACAGTAACGATAGCTTTTTGTTGGTAACATCGTTACATTCATTCCAGCTGTTACTTTAATATTATAATGTTCAATAACTCATATTTTTCATTCAACAGATGTCAGCAATTGATAAAAGTTTCTATAATAATTCTGTTTTCTACACGAAATTGAAAAACTATAATTATCATGTTGTAATAAGAGACAAACTTTTAAAATATTATTTTTAGGCATTTTTTTAAATATATCTTTTATGAAACCGTACCATTACAAAATTATTAATATTAATAAATTTAGCTTAAATTTTTAACTAATGATAAACTTAATTTAAAAACAAGGGCTCCAATAGTATAATATAAAGAGACAAAGTTAGTGCTACAATATTTTAAACGCTGGAGGAATAAAAAATATGAGATATTTTAAATCGACTGTTGGAAATTTAATTCTAGTTATTCATAAAATAACATGAAATCAAAATTAAAGATTAACAACATTTGTATATATACATTAAAGTTTTGAAAAGAGGAAAATTAAAAAAAATATATGATACTTTCAAAATAAAAATGTTATGAAGTGATCGATGGTAGATTAATGGAATTTGATTTTATAATAAACGAAATACACAAAGTTATTGAAAATGACCGAATGAGAAATTTGTATCCCTAAAAAGCTTCAATTGCTGAAAGCAAAGCTCAATTTAGATTATTGTATTATCGTAGAGAAATAATCGTCTATCTAATTGTGTCATATAAGATAACCAGTAGATAGAACAATGTTTCACGAGTAAATCTATGGAAGTGTAATAAATCCATCTAAAAAGATAAGCTCTCGCTGTTCGTGCGTACTTTAGATGCCGTTTTTCGTGATGAAATTCACTACGGTCTGTTTGACCGTTGACAGGTTTATTGTCACGGTCAAACATTTAGATACGCACACTAACATATATTACGTTGCGTGGTGCTTCTGTGGGAAAATTTATTTTTATATTTGGTGTTTACGGCTGAATTTTCAGCAAAAAGTCTTCATATATATTATTTTCAAACCAGCTATTAACTTTAAGATTATGCTGAATATTATTTTGAAGAGAAATTTTCTGAAAATATTTCAATCGGCAATTACAAAAGCTTAGCAGAGCTTATTTTGTAATAAGAAGAACTTACCGATTATCAATTCATATTTTTTTATGGAAGTAAAAATATTATTACAAAATTATATTGAATTAATTATAAAACCTATAAAAGAATTCTATCTCTTTTAAAAATTGAAAAAAAAGCTTTTTTAGTAAAGATATTTTACTTAATATTTTTTTGCGCGACGTCAAAGAAATTTAATTGAGATTTTGAGACGACTGTTTGTTAAACAAATAAAATAGTAAAATCTTGAAATAAATTAAAAATAATTCGCAGTTTCTGTTTTAGTTCTGAGAAAGCATACTTTTGAAATTTGACAATGTGTTAATGCATTTGTGAGAACTAGTTTAGTTTTATTGATTGATTTTAGTCTCAAAACTATATCTCGTACATCAGGATATGAAAAAATATCAATTATTAGAAATATTATTTTACTACAGTGAAAAACTGTGTAGAATTCGATATAATATAACAAAAGTGACAATAGCAGCTTTTCTATGATGTAGCATGAACGATATGAACTTTGTAAACTTTCACATATATATTATACAGTTGTTTGTGACCTGGATTTACCAGAAACAAGGACGTAACCATAGTAGCAAAAAAATATTCACAACAATACTGAGAAGTTATTTTCAATCTAAAATACCAGAGATACATTTCGATTATATCATGGTAATAAAATAAACCAAATCCTAGATAGAGGTGAATAAATAATTTTCATATTCCCCGTATGAATCTATACTACCTCAGTTGTATAGTGGCCATAGATTACAAGAATATCCTTTGAAAGGATCTTATCTTGAGTTAAAAGTAAATTACTTACGTAATTGAATTGATATATTATAATAGTAGACACTATCAATTTTCATCTTTTAGAGACCATAACCTAAACTGAATATGCCACCAGACTAAATAAATTATTTCACGAAATAAATTGAAAGTAAAATACATTTTTCTGAAAGATTAAATTTTATTATTATTAATATAACATTAATTATTTAAAGTACGTATCACGGTGCTGAAACAATTAATTTTATTATGTATAACTGAAGAAAAAATGTTTGTATGGAGACTGAAATATATTTTTTAATTTGACATTGAAAAATATTAATGTATTTTTAAGAAAATGTGTGGTGTGATTTATGGCAGACATTTTGGCTTCCTGAAACGCTTAGTTATGTTTAAAACAAACACGTTTTCACCGGAAATGAAGAATTCTTTAAAAATGATACTTAACATTTCCGTTGTGATACATTACCGTCATAGTTTTAAGAATGGACTCGCTTAATATTTTTGCATCGCTGTTGCAGCTACACATTCCTAGAAAATATTATAACACTTAAAATGATTCACCTAGCGGCTGACCCAATGGAATATAAATTTAATAATAAAAAAGCAACTAAATTTTATCGTTGACGGTTATACTCGTATAATACATTTATTTAATATTATTAGTTTGCATATTATAAACATATGTTAACATGCAATATTGCTGAAAACGAAGACACGACTAAACTAAATAAATCATACAAATATAATTACCTATAAATTACAGTTACGTCTATATTATCGCCTTTGTGTCCGGGAGGTTATCGTATGCGCCTCGCATCCGAGGAATGCGGGTTTCAATCCCAGATCTGCTGGATGAAAAAAAAAAACAGAAATTGCAATACTGGATTCCTATTGGGTAAAACATTTGTCTGACAACCAATTCTAGTAAAAATAATCTTTCAATACATATCTCCATATTGCGAAGATCCATATGCTCCAAGTTTCGACCATATATATATATATGTATACATATATATATTATATATTCTGCCGACGTGATTATAAAGAAACAGCGAACATGATACTATATATATTGACATCTTTTTATGATCCCATGAAAATGTCGCTTTTCCGTTTCCGAACTTATCCGATTTCATCCGAACAATACTCGTAACTATGATTATTCATTTGATTCCGAACATCTACGATTTCACTATATTATTACAGATTCCAAAATAAACGAAATAATATAAAGTACCAGTTGTAATATAAATGTAAAATGTATTTAAAATATCTATTTTTGAATGGGCATAATGTTATAACCTTAAGTATACTAGTAGGTAAAAAATATATGACCGATATAATGAATACACAATAATAAAAAACAACTGATATTACATGAGTATTTGAAATTATTATTTGATGAAGATCTTATTTAAATAAATTAAATATTTGTAGATAATTTCATACCGTTGTAAAGCAGAACTATTCTGTACTAATGTAGTTACTTTGAGAACTTCTAAATCGTATCACACATAATGAAAGTGTGACGTAGGCAGTTTCCAGCGAATAATATGAATTATTCACGATGACGTATTTTAAAGGAAGTTTATAAATATACTGCTGTACGAGTTTAAAAATACTGCTATTGAAATTTAAAATAGAAGACATACGCGCGTCCGAAATAAATTCTTCCTTGAACTCGCCGTTAGTTTTTATACTCAGGAGTTTTTCCATCTTAACTGCTTAGTTGATTAATTTAACATTTTTCTAGCATCAAAAACTAAAACAAAAGATACTTGATTGAATTCAATCATATTTTATAGGGATTAAATTTTTTTCAGATAAACGGATTAAATTGTTAAATCGATAGCTATATATAATAGATTTCATCAACTATTTTTTCATTGATAGATCGTTGGCAACATTAAACTAAAATACTTCTAGTAGTTTCTGTAACCGAAGCATGTTCGAAATTCGAACGACGAACAAAGGCAAACAAAGACGAACAATATTTGATATTGTTCGTCTTATCATTTTTCAACAACAGGTGTTGAAAGTTATCCATTTGAAAATGTCTCAGTTTTCAGTACTTTAACGACAAGTTTTACCTCTCGCTCTAGAATTATTATTGAAGATTTATAAAAATCCGTGCTGCCGTATTATTTTTTTTTCTTCTGTGCACCATCTACTACATATATAACATAAATCGCTCACGAAAAATTTAATGAATTTACTATACATTTTTTATACAATGTTTGTTCCCAAAGTGGAGCATATGAATCTATACAGTGTGAAGATATCCACTCCGAATTGGAATATTTGGATCTCCGCAATCTGAAGACGTCTTGACAGATTATTTGTTCACGAGAATTGTTTGAAAGACAATTGGTCAATCCAATGGGCATCCACAGTCCAGCATTTTTTGAATTTTTAAAATCCCACTGACGGTATAATCGAACCCGCATTCCCTGAGTTGCTAGGTGCGCACGTTACCAACTACGCTATCGATGAGGCGTATAATATATAATACAATAGTATGATCTTAGAATCACTTTGCTTTTTTATTTGGTTCTATTGTTTTTGTTTTCTGTGTTCTCTCGGAAGGTGAATTAAGGAAACTGATCTCTATAATTTTGAATTATACCTTCATAGCTAAACGCAATATATATTAAATACTCAGAGAACTTAAGCACGTAATTTTAATCCCACTTATTGAGGTAACCTAATTTTATAATTATCATTTGTATTCCCCTAATTTTGAGCCAAACATATTGTCGTGAGCCTGTACAAAAAATATATAAAAACACATAACGCTAAAATAAAAGGGTTTCAACAAAAAATATATAAAAAAGACAAATTGTAAAGAGATTACATGTTTTTCATTTGAAAAGGTAACTGAATTAAATCATGTATTTTTGATATAACCGAAACAAAAAAAGAAACATCATTTGCGTTATTACATATATTTTTATGGTATTTCACATTAAGGATCTTAAATCTTTAGGTTTTACAGATATATAATTTTTTTTCGTTATTTTTATATTTTTGACACGGTCTATGTTAGAAGATGATCTATGTTCTATGATG
The DNA here is from genome assembly GCA_022683975.1 of Rhyacophila evoluta. NCBI lineage: Eukaryota > Metazoa > Arthropoda > Insecta > Trichoptera > Rhyacophilidae > Rhyacophila > Rhyacophila evoluta. The sequence continues at coordinate 6,602 of JAGVSQ010006980.1, read as the reverse complement.
TGAACCTTATCAAATTAGAATATATATTATTCTATTATTAAGTTTGGATCACATTTTTTTATACAATGTTCGCTCCCAAAGTAGAGCATATGGATCTACTTCTACACAGTGTAAAGATATCAACTCCGAGAGTGGGGTATATGAACCTCCGCAATGAAAAGACATCTTGATAGATTATTTTTCACGAGAATTTTTTGTCAGACAATCGCTCAATCCAATAGGCATCCAGTTCTGCATTTTTAGATTTATTAAATCCAACAGATGGGGATTCAGCGCACGCTACCAACTCTAAGAATAATATTATGCATATATATATATTCAGTTTTGCTTTATTATAAATAACTTTTTAATTTTATCATTTTATATACAACAATGCTAATTAATTTACAACTAAGTAATTTTTTCAGTTTTTTTGATTATAAAATAATTGATTTTCTATTCGAGAGTCAAGAAATTAACGTTTATTTATCATCGATATGTTATATAATTCAAATCACCGAATAAATTAATAAATCAATCGTAAAAAGTGATCTACTTTTTGAAACTACATTTATGAAATCAATAATACACACATGCGGAGGGGTTTATGTTATTTAAAATGTAGAATTACATATTGATTTTAATTTTCATTTATTTTTATTGAAGTTGTTCCAATATTTAAAATTTTATAGTTAGGAAAAGTTTATGTTTGTTGTTTAATATCACAGCATAAAATAAAAATTTGATTAATGGCTGAATAGTTTATTTAACCACGGCTTGTACGTTATTAAATGTACAGTTGACTATTGTAATTTGGCCCCACGTATAAAACAATATAGTATCAAAATTTGTGACTGCTGTTGTGTATTCTACGGTAGGTCAACAAAGTAAAAATGTATGATATATGGTTGATTTATTGTTTGTAATTGTATAAATACTAGATGTTTTTTTTAAGTAATATCGCATGTATGTATTTAATTTATACACTACGGCCAATTAGTGTTATGAAATATTGAACGATTCTTTCTTTCTCATTGTAACAAATCTACTTGAGATGATTTACGACCAATTTGCTGTTTTATTTTCAATAAAGCAGATTCGATCAATTTAATTTTGATTCAGACAGTTGAACGGAAGCGATAAATCAAACAATTAAATTTAATGCTGCCAAAAAAAAGATAGTCTAATGAAAATAATATATTTATATATATAGCGCATGGTATAAAAACAGTTAATGGATACATGCTTAGTGAAATAGATACTTTGAAGAAATTTAGATTAAAAAACCATAAATCAAATTTAATCAAAAAGTTACAGATTATTACTCATTCGTTTGAATCATTTATAATTTGGCACATTTGTAATTATACCGATGAGAAAATCGATAAATAAATTTGATAAATATTTATTTCAGCATATAAAATAATACTACGAATATGGTAGAGCGGAAAAAAAGAATTCTGAAAATAGACAAAAGGTTTTATATCGACAAAATAGACATGGGTGAATAGAAAAAGAAATACAACTTAACCAAAATATATCGAATATAGTTACTGCTTATAATGGCAAGAATTATATATATATCTTATGATATGTATATTTTATTATTTAGTGTGGTATTTTTATTTTGTGGAAATGTTTGTTTTAGAAAATTTCAATTGTGTTTTTACAAAAATTATTGAAATTCAAAATATACTATAAACACGAAGGCAAATTTCATAGATTTAAAATTAATAATTTTACTATTTTTCAATAAGACCTCTGTAATACGATTTAAAGGTTTGCTATTGATACTAAGATTTTTATTATTCAGTGGAACGCGTTTTTTAATATTCAAACATATCTGATACGAAACTTTAGGATGAATACTGATGTATTCTTATAATCATTTGAATTTTTTTATTTTATTTTATATTATTCGTCTACATGAATGAAAATATTTCGATTAGGATATTGCATATAAAATTAAAATAAAGCAAAAAAAAAATCGTGATTGATTATAAAATATATTTTTGATTTAAATACGGATTTGGCTTAGAGCTTTAAAAAGGTCAAAATTTTTCACAATCTTATGAATATACGAGTTTTTGTAAGAAAATTGTAAAACCACATGCTTAACATTGACTAAAAACATACCACTTACTCAGCTTAAACATAGTTTCGATGAAATTGTTTAATTTTACATTTTAAAAATACTTTCTGTAAAATGCTGCACATTTTATATGAAGGCGAGATTTATTGAAAATAAAAATATAAAGTTGTCTGAATGCACTGTTTAAAGCTTGGAAACATTTTAATTAACTAGATATCACCAGCTGCATTTCCGACAATATATTTTTTTGTAAAACTTATTGTCTGCGGGAAATGTAGATATATTTTTAACTAACCGCATGAAACTGAACAACAGACGTCAGCTGATGGAAAAAGTGTGTGTATTTACAATATCAAATTCAGCGAAATATTTTCTCATTTACAACGTTTCGATTGATTGAGCTTCCTACAAAGCTTTGACAAGCTTTTGTGTATCACGTTTGTTTTTAACGTCTAATACTTTGCGTGACTTATTGAGTGTAAATTAGTACAATTTAGTTATTTCTTTAGTTTTTGCTCAGGTGTATTACACTATACATATAATTGAGGGTGGAAAAAATATACCATTAAATATTTTAAGGATCAAAATACACATCGTTTTGACTGAAAAAACCAGACCGTCGGCTTTGATTTGAATCTACGTACTTTTTTATGAATATACAATGCGTATTAAAAATAAATGACACACACATCATTATTTATTAAATTGTTGTTTTCAATATAGGTAATAAAAAAATAATATTAGGTATTATATATTATAATACTATTTATATTTTCACTATATTAAATCAATTTAAAACATCAGTAAACTTAGGAATTAAACTTTTTAGTTGATAAGTATTTTTTCTTATAGTTGTTTAATAATATACTAGTTTGACGAGTGTCTCCTTGGTAGGCGAGAGATTAACGTAAGCGTTTCAAAACAGAAGATTGCCAGTTCGATTTTCACAGGTGATCGATTTAAAAATATCTTGACCTGGCTTAGCTGACAATCAATTCGCGTGAAACGAAATATATCTATTCATGTTAATATTGCGGAAATTCATATGTTTCATTTCTGGAATAGATATTTTCATATTGTGTAGATCTATAGGGCTTGGAGCGGGCACGATAAAGACTATTTATATACTCGTATGTAATTACTATGTAATATGAATTTTACTTCATGTTAATTTTTGTCATAAAATATTTTTTACGTATAAACTTTATAGATTAAGATTACTCATACGAAAAAAAAATATGTTACTGGATATTATATTACAGTGTTGTCTCAATTATCCGGGATGCTGGAGAAATGGGGCGTGGATAGTTTTAAATTTAAAAAAAATGTTTGTCAATCCTGTTCAATCCAAATTTCTCCAATCGCCTTTTTTAATCGAAATTTTTAGCTTTTTTAACTCTCACGCCATTATTTTTTTTTTACTTTCATCCAAAATATATTTTTTTTTGCTCTCACGCTACTATTAAATTTTGGTTCCTTCCAGAAACTATGTTTTCTCGTTTTTTCAGCTTTAGCATGTATGGCGAACCGGATAACCCTCAGCCAATTTATCGAGAGAACACTGTATATATATAAGATATTTAATAAACAATACAATGAACGTTTTGAATAATAAAAATAACGCTTGCTAATCTCTCTGTATATTTATTTAAATTCATTTTTTAAATTATATTTATTTAAGTGTAGTAATTATATATATAGCAATACTGTAGTTGCATTTGTATAAAAATGGAAAAAAAAATATTTTGACAAATAATGGCTTAACTAAGGATTATTCAAAAAAGTTGTATTTATATGTAAAGATAATTCTAATGAGGTTTATCAAAGTATTCATCAAGTTTTACGTATTAATTATTCGCATGTTGTTTAATACAAAAGGAGCAAAAACCAATTTATCTTGACACATGATGACAGTGAATTGAATTTCAATATTCAATATCAAGATTTCATTGGCTTTAAATTTTTAATGGGAATTGTGTATTCAAAAGTACATTACTAACATGTATATTTTTTGCTTGTAGATAAACAAATCATTTCTATATTGCACGCTTCAGCATAAATTTATTTACCGTTGACAAACATAAACGATTTAACATCCGCGCAATTTCTTTAATCGATTTCTTCCAAAGTGGAAAATTCTTCATAAGTAAACATAATATAAACGCGTTCATATTTTATCGCACAAACATAGAGGCCGGAAGTATAATCACGTCGCCGTAAAAAGTTCATTGATTTCCAATCAATCAAGAAAACTATAAAAGTTCAATTATTAACAGGCAGTCTTAGATAAATACGTTGGTTCGCAAATATATCAATAGTTACGTTCAGATGTTAGTATAATATTATTATAGTATATAATAAAATCATTAAGTAAGGCTAAAAGCCATGTCTTATTTTAAATGTCCAAGTTCGAGTCTTAGCCGAATTTGATCTTCCGACTTATGAATACACATGCGATGGTTTTCGTTGATTGCACATCTTAAATTCATTGGATCATAAGAAATCAGTAGTCACCTTTCAACCCTTCATTAAAAATATCAGAGAATTTCCCATTGGAAGAATATCCAAGAGCGTTTATGGTGCACGAATTTTATCAAAATCGTAACGCTACAGTTGTGACAGAAAAAAATATTGACACATATGGGAATGTAATAATTCTTCGCAAGTGCTATCGCTGCTTTAAAAAATATTGTGGCAAATATTTCGACCTTTGTGATGATCAAAATACAGACGGACCACAAAAATCGACTGGGAAATTTTATTTATGGAAATTGAAAGAAATCTAAAATTGTCAATTCAGGAATTAAAAATTAAGCTTGGAGTTTCAAATTTTATTATTCATAAGCATCAAAAAGTAAGTGTGCGTATCTTATAATATGAGTGGTGAGAAAACTCTTCAATATACAATATTTTTCAAGATTTGCACCGTCTGAAGAAGAAAGTTTTTGAAGCAAGAAAGTTATTGCAAGAGAGTTTGTACAAAACTTTTTGTCTTCCTACCTTATTGTCCATGATTAAATTTCAAAGTTTCGCCTCGAAAATAATATCACACATAAAATATGGGTAAATATTTAATACATATATAAATACATAATAATATATATATATATATATGCTATAATATATTCTGGGATAAAATAAGTTTTTAAGCGTAACATATAATAAGAAATGAATTATTACTGAATATAAAAATATTTATGTCGCAAATCTGTATATCACAAATAATATTAAATCAAATACTTTTAAGCTTTTAAACTCGTTTTTTTAAATCAGAGCCACTGGTTAGTTATAGTAATCATTGGCTGTTGATTTCAAAACACAGATAGATTTCTATCTCGTATCCGTTCTGGTGAACTGATGTAAACAATATGGTTGTTTGAAGTGCGGCGATTATATGTGGGAAGTATGTAATTAGTTTATTATTAATACAGTACAACTATAATATAGTATTATAACTTCAAACGCTATTTCATATGGAATTGATACCATATACAAAATTTATCTTACAGCTTTACCAGCTGAGTGCAATTAAGCCCCATATTCGAGAATCAACTCAATAATGTCGCTAACAATACAAAAAAAGAACTTTGAACTAAAGCAATATATTGTAAGTGAATCTTTATCTAATGTGTTACGAAAAATAGATTAACATAAATTACAATGTATACTTTTTTATGAAATGTTACAACTTTGTTACGAATTCGTTAAAATATTTTTATACGGAAATACATTGTATACGATTATACCAATTTTGTATTTTACTTAAAACATTCATAAATAAGAAAGTGCTTGAACATGAAATCTCCCATTAAAATAAAAATTCTTTTTAAGCGATTGACAGCTTGTACTGTTATAAAGAAATTTAAATGATACTCTGGATTATGTTTTTAAGTGCCGGTAGTTAATGTTGAAAATACAATATTCCCACCATATTTTTATATTACTAACAGTGAAATGATTTATACCGCCTAACCAGAATTTATTTTTCGGTTTATTTTATAAATAACCGAAGAAAATTCTAAGAAATTTCTTAGAAATCATAACATAAGAAAGGAAATAAAAAGGTATATTGTATGTAGTTTAATAAATTTTCGAAAGCTATATGATGAAAAATTTATGAGATTAAGAGTATTGTTACCAAAATTCCATAACTTTATCTTGTGAATAGTATCCAATGCATCTGATGCTAATATATCGTTGGTTAAAAGAAAAATAAATTAGAATTGAGGCTTTCCAGTGGGATTTAAAATGTGTATCCCAAAAAATTTAAGTATGACTTTAAAAATTTTAACTTAACAGGGAGCTCTATGATGAATTAGAAAACTAATCTCGGAAATTATCCTTATTAGACAGACCTTTTAAGTTTTTTACTATGATTCGTTTCTAATAGCAATTTTATAGCTATTATTAAATACTCAGAATGAATAAGAAATTAGTAATAACGTATTTTATCTTATAGTTTTTTTTTGTCTCCCTGGTAGCGTAGTTGGTAGCGTGTGCGCCTAACGATCCGGGGAATGCGGGTTCGAAT
>JAGVSQ010006979.1:0-15769 GCA_022683975.1 Rhyacophila evoluta | reverse complement strand
ATGCAGGACTGGATACCCATTGGGTTGAGCAATTGTCTGACAAACGATTCTCGTGGTACATTGTTACTATGGAATAAATGTTAATTTGGGAAATTGGGGGTCACGTCCTTTTTCTTTTCCACAATCTATGTATATGCTTCACATTCGGATCATACATAATATAAAACAAAGTCGGCCGAACGCGTGCCAAAATTAGATCGATCGCGAAACAATCCTCAGTTAGTTATCAATTGTAATGACAGTTAGTTGCACTTCAACTGTTTTAAAACTTCGAAAAACGAACATGAAATAAAAAATCTAATTTGAAATATATTATAAGGCGCATACAAAAAAAAATGAGCCAATATGTAAACACATTTTACCCCACGAAATATATTTATAGGCTTGTTTATATTATTTTGCAACTAAATGATTCAAGACAATATTACTCAATCACTTGTTTTTATTAGAACGCTTTATTTAATAATAACTTAATAACTATCCGAGAATTGAGGTCTTGATTAAATTATGATTCATGTATCAAAGAATGACGTGACCATTTAATCAGTCGCCATCAAATTTCCAGAAATATTTCGTTGTAATAATTTAGCACTTCAAAATAAAATTGTTACTTGTGAAATGACATTTTTTGAAAGCCAAACTTTGGACGCATATATATTTGGGTGATAAAAATATAAATCTTAGAAGATAGTGTGAACATTGGATTTCTTTTTTGCGTTTTCATAAATGACGCCAAACTTCGTGCCAAAGGCTGCTTAAGGTTATCACTATCCATTTATTCTCTTGATTTCGTTGATTCGGTTGAAGAAGTTTTTTTTTCGTTTTGAATGGAATTTTCTATGAATTGCACTTTGAAAAAGTGAAATTTTTCTTTTATAGTTATTTAGTTCATGTTTGTTTACTTTTGAACTATAATTTAGTAAATATGAATATAGTAAAGTCTTCGTATATTCAAGAAAAAGAGTTAATCACGGTGTGATGGTCAAGCATGCATATATTCTCTGTTATTATTTGACATATTAAATGAGGCATAAATATTTGTATTTTTTCAGTTAGCAGTTGTAAGACGCTTTATCGTTTATTTATGTATATATGTATCGACCGTAGAAACGAAAAAAGACGGACGCCTCAAGTTTTTCAAAATACCCTTTTTCGATAATTACAATGTATGCAATGTTATACACGTTCTGTCAAAAGGATGTAATCTGCAAATGCCGAATCAGTATCTAAATTTATCTTTTAAGTTTGGAAAAAGTACGGCTTGTCAAATTTGCAACCACGACCACTTCAATTCTATTAGTTTTTCTTAAATAATATTTAATAATTAATATCGAATTATGTAAATAAAAATCTAATTTTAGTTCTCGTGCACTTCAAGGTTGTACCTATTTAATAATTTGACTTTTGTCCAAAATCATTAAATATACGTTTGTTGTACATCCTGTAAAATTTATAATGTGCGGGTTACGTTCTTTTTCCTTATATATTACCAAAATTGTTCCTTTGATATTGTACTTAGCTGAACTTAAAACGCATACTACATCCATTAGAAGACTTCCTTAAAATCTAGTTGTAAAATATTTATGTATGGATTTATTCATATAAATAAAAAAATGAAGTAAATCAACCTATATTCTCACTGCTTAAAAATAATATTTAAAGTAACCATTATATATCTTTTTCTTTTTTTCCATATTCGCTCCCTAAGTGGAGCATATGGACACCACGTGCCGCCTCCAAAAATTCCTGTCGCTCGCTAGTGTTCTTACACCTTCCCAGATCATACCAGATAGTATTAAGGCAGGTTAGGCTTAGATACTCTTGAGGCATCCGCAATATGTGATCGAGCCAGGTCCAACGTCACAGCTTTACTTTGACCACCGTATGCCCAGAATCCGTCGCAAGCACTTGTTCTCAAAGCTTAGAATACGGTTTTGGGCTGTTATGCCACTTTCGCAACCGTAGAGCAGCACTGACAGATTGCATGCATTTAACAAGAACATTAGATATATACAATACACTTTATTTTTATTTATTAATATTCATTTTTAATAAATTACAATGTGCGTAAATTGTAATATATATATGTGCAAATCGAATAACACGTCTAATGAAAATGCAGCATAAGTTTAAGTAAATATGTTTACAGATCTGAAAAATCAATAACATGGAAATTAGGGTAATTTTCTAGAATATCTGTCAGTCAACTCGAGGGTTGAATGATAGATGGCTTTTTCTAAATATATTGTGCGCGAAATCTTACAGGGGTTTTATTTTTCCAACATTTTCTTTTACAGTTTTTTTCCTATCTAGATCATTGCATCTCAAACTAAGAGCCCCTAGCCTCCAGGGAGTCGTAGAGCTGCTATCAAGAGACTACTATATACTTCTGTACATAGAAAAACCGCAATTTTAACATTTTTATTTCTTATTTTTGAGTTATCGAAGTGAAAAAAGCACATATACGGTTAAATTAAAATGTTCTTATAATACAGTATATCTATACAACTAAAATCTCAAATAGTTAGTGGAAATTTAGGTATTTTTCACTGAAATGTTTTGGAAGCCGTGAATATTCTGATTGTGGAGGCGAATGATAACTGCTGTAATTAGCGTATATTGTGCGTCATATTTCAGGTACTTTAATTTGAGATAATTACCAGCTATTTATAAGATCTCACACAATGACGCTGCACATGGCTGGGGCACAGACACGTGCTGCGTTATACATGTAAAATCTTAAACAGGCTTATCTTTTATTCCAACTGGTGGTTTATTGACATCTTGAAAGATCATCGGGTACTATCCACACGATATATCTGACGGTACTTAAGAGATGCTAACTTGACCTGGGAGGATACAACAGCCTTAACGGGTGATTAAAAATACTGGGGTCGTCACGTGGTGGCAATATGCTCTACATAGAGAGCGGATTTGCAAAGAAAATTATGTATTTAAAGTAGTCATATTGTGGAAGATCTATTATATAATAACCAATCTAATTGCTAATAATAAAAGATACGCAATCTAGAATATGCTTTTAATTTTTATATCATTTTTATTATTAAACTATGTTGGCTGCCAAATTGTAGCATATGAATCAATAATGAAGATATCCACTCCGAAAGTGGAGTGTATGGATCTCCGTAATGTGAAGACGTCTTGGCATGTTATTTTTCATGGGATTTTTTGTCAGACAAATAATTGCTCAACCCAATGGGCATTAGGTCTTGTATTTTTGGATTTGGAAATCCGACAGATGTGGGAGTCGAACCCGCATTGTCCGAATCGGTACCGGAAAGACGTTTGAAATTTTTACTAAAAATAATTACAGATAATTACAGTCAGATTCTATGCCACTGGACTATATTCCCAAACTATGGCAAACAACGCTACGACGCGTGTTTGTCTAAATCAGGTGGAAAAGTAGTGAAATATGAAGATACATAAAATTTTAAAATCAATGTAACATTTTTTTATGATATAAATTATTAATTATTTCGTAGATCCATAAATGTACTGTATATAAATCTACAAATTATTGTCCCGTACTTCTACGCTTAATTTATTTAAAGAGAAATAAAAAAACTTTCAGAGGTGGGTGAGTATAACAATAAAAAAATAAAACTTTTTTTAGTATTTTTTTATTTCAACTTTATTGCTTCATATTATTTAGTAATCTAAATAAAAATACTGATTTTAATTATACTTTCACATTTCTAAAACAATTCAAACGTTAGCAAAAAATGATGAAAAACACTATGAAATCACTGTGAAATCTATCAATCGTCAGCATATTGCGTTAAACACATGAACATTTATTGCTGAAGCACAGTCCATGTTCGTATCCTCGGCTTTGACAGTGCTGAACACACGCATCTGAAATATTGTCCACTGCTTCCGTACACAGACTCTTCGCCAAGAAGAAACTAGCAACTGAAATAAAAGATAAAACAATCATCAGTGACATTATAACAGGTAATTGGTAAAGGTTTATCACGAAGGATACATTCTGCACATGGTTACGATGAGTGAGATTTTGCAATCAACAATCAATTTTAAAAAATCATTTGAAGATTTTAAAAACACTTTGATATAAGCATAATTCATAATTCATTAATATTGTTCCGAGTTTCAAAAAGAAATCTAGATTTCCTTGTTTGGCCTCTCTACATTTACATGCGGTGCTCAACATTTGCACATAATTGGTTCCCAAATAAAAGAGTGCTGGTGATTTTTTACTTATATTCTAATCTTGTATTTGTATTTCATATGTTGAATCTCTATTTTACGCAGAAGATGGATCGTGTTGAGTGATTAACTTCCAACTAATCAGTCGTTAATAAAATAACATGTTAGATTTTTTATACTATGAACGCTCCCTAAGCATTTATATACCGGAAGTGGAGTATATGGATGACCGCAGTGTAAAGACGTCTTGACAGATTATTTTTACGAGAATTTTTTGTCACACAATGGGCAGCGTTTAGCCCTGCATTTGTTTTGTATTTTGAAAATCCGACAGATAGGGAATCGCAATCGCATTCACCGGATCGCTAGGCGCGCACGTTACCAACTACGCTACTGGGGAGACATGTTAAATATATATCCATATTATTATTAAAAGCTGTATTCATTGCACTCTTTATTTACTATAATTAACATAATTACATTGCTCATTTTAAGTAGTAATACAATCAATATTTGACACTTTAAATAATTAGAAATTGCTTTTTAATATCCGATTTAAAAAAATAGATTAATTAATTTAGTTTGACAAACAAGTATTTCACCTTTATTACTAATGTGTTAGTACACAGCTTATTATAGTAAAATTTTACAGTCAACAAACAAACAAATGAATCGGATTATGAAATAGACTGTACTTATTGTGATTAATTCAAATTGTCCCAATTAAATAATAAATAAACAAAGCAGATAACAAAACTATTATCTGTAGTACAAAGTATATTACTTAATAAACATTATATTAATTTAATTATATTTGATCATTCTCACCATAATTATTATTCATTTGCATACAATAGATGCAATTCGCAATTGGGTAAATTCATATCGAGCTATTAAAACGCATAACTTATCCGAGTAGGATTAATATAAATTAAAACGTTCATTTAAATGATATAATAATCATTGAACATATGTTTACTAGTTTGTTACTGATATATATAATATTAAGCATGCGATATTTTTATATATTTTTTTTTAATATTAACAGCAAAGTAAATATTAAAAAAATATTATCTAATTAAGTGGGCGATATTGCTTCCTGAGGTGTTGGTAGCCATTGAAGCTACATGAGGGTACTGAAGAGCTGTAAGTCAATTTAAATTTGCTCGAAATTTTTTAATCATTATTTCACTTCAGGTATGATCATATATCACTGCAAAACCCGTCTAATATGAACCATACTCTAAAAAACTATATTTTCTAATTATACTAATTTAATATATGTAACAACTAATTAATTTTCGAGACAATAGATCTCAAAAATTTCATTTTTGACTTATGCAGGATCTGACAGTTAAATAGATACAGGTCTATGTGCGGGCAAATACATATTACACCTACAAATTAATATGCGAAATAATCTTATAATTGTCTCTCTGGTCGTGTATATGTTGGCGTAACCGCCACGCAGTCCGGAGAATGCGGGTTTGATTCCCAAATCTGTCAAAACATGTATGCTCATTGCGGAGATCCATATCCTCCACTCTCAAAACTAACATGGTAAAAAAATATGTATACACGTGACATTAACACACAAAATTTGGGTAATCTTGGGGACTAGAAATTTTTCAGTGCTGATTTTTATTTATTGCGAATAAATTCATTTATCATTTGTGTAATTTTTGAGAAAACAACCAATAATAATAACAATTACTTGTATTAAATAGTGTAATATCAACTTTATTAATTTAAAATAATTATATTATATTTTTATCAACAAGTTTTGACAATACGGAGATTTATAAGAATGGTTATATTCACACTGTTTCCAGAGCCACGCCATCCTAATGACTACATTGCAAACCACACATGGGCGCCTAAATATTATGGGCGCTTTTTTATAAGAAATTTGAAATATTTGTGACATTCATAATGAAAATATAATAAAATATTTTGAAAACGACTAGAACGTTAAAATGTGCACGTTTTAATTAGTAAAAATATGTTAACACAAAAACTTTTTGCACAAAGTCGCCTCCAATCCACGGTGCGGCACTGACTGTTTCCATATATACTCCATGTACCATATACATTCGGAGCGGATATGAAATAAAAAGTATTTTAATAGCCAATTATATATTTTTAAACGTATAAATATACCACGTTACTATGTTCAATTAGCTTCATTATGCAGAGTAATAATTTAAATGTTAAAATACTGTTATTTTATTTGTTGTTTTTTTAATGGACAAGATTTTTGGAGATAGACGAGCGATAGTATTTTGTTATAAAAATCGCATCTGATTTCAGTGCCCTTCGTCCTTTTACAGCAACGTAAACGTAACACGGAGATGTTACGCGCGAATTCGTAAATGGCCATACTCGCTAGACTACTAAGTGTTGGATACCTACTGTATTTTAAAAGCTCGATTTTCCCAAAACTATGTCTTAAAGTGCAAATATAGTAAGTCCATATAAAGTATATTTTACAGGAGAGTGTAAAAACAGATTATTTGACTTTTTATATCAAAAAGCACGTTTTAAACGATTTATTTGTAAAGCTGTATACGAAGGACATTCTTAGATGTGAATACAAAATAGCACAGTTATATATTTTACAGAGTAAGTCTCAAATCCGGATAAAATTTTCAAATTAAATTTACAATAACCAGTTTATGTTTAACATTATGCATTTATAATCTGTTATAACTATTGTGTTATTGGGGAAGTAAGAATGAGAGAAGAACAAATAGAATTAGTATATTTAAGAAAATATTATCCATACGCCACAATTCTGGAATGCTGAATGACTGAACGTCCGCAGTGTGCACGTAGAGAAAGTAATTTTCACCAAAAAGTGGACTTAACAACTTTCCCCTTTAAGCCATCGATATACGATATCAGTCCTAAAGCTCGCCCGCCGAAAGATAATATTTACTTATTCGCGTCACGAAAATCAGAAAACCCTTTCGACGCCATTCAAAGACCTACCAAATAACAATAACCCTCGCGCGTATTTTTTCAATGTAACCAGCCAGCGTCCTCGCGAGCGGTGGGAGTCATAGGTGCGCGAAAGCCTACCGTTTTCGGCTCGTAACTTATATTTATGTTCGCCATATGTAGCCGCATCTCGGTTTTCTTTATCTGCCGCCTGGACTTCCTTATCCCGCAGTTATTTGGATAGCTTTAACGCCACTTTGGTTTCCCAACCGGATGCGTGTAACGCTATATTCTGTGCGGTTCACATTTAACGAAATATTGCGCGAAATCGATGCACAATAAATATTGACAGATATATTGCAATGCATGATACACTAACAAACTAAACACGTATGTATACTAATATGAAATTTACATCAATCCCTTATATGGTAACACTGTAATTTGGATATAGCTCTAATACATTCACGTCAATATTAACTTCAACGCGTTAATACGTGGTAACCTTATTCATGGGGAATTGTTAAACCTCTCGTGAATTTAAGTGGAAGACCTAGCTACAATATAGAGCTTTTAGGATTCTTTATCACTCACTAATCACGTTGTCTTTTAGGATTATGTTTTTTGGCCATGTTTAATATAGTAAAATACTCAATCGTCAACAGAGTTGCAAATACTAGGAATTCTATCAGTTTGGAGAAAGCGCAAGCAAAACCAAGTTACTCCAGAATTATTCACATAACGTATTTTAAAAAAATGCAGTGCATCACATTCAATCTCTAAATCTCTATATATATATCAAACTGTTATGCAGGCAGTCGACTAGAAAGATTCAAACTTACGCAATTGATATAAAATTTAATAATTCAAATCCCTCAGCTGCGTAATTGAAGAGGTAGCTTTCGATCCTCATTTGGTTGGCCGATTGGCTAACAAGTAATTTTCATGAAAGTGTGTTTTCAAAGTGTATATGTGTAATATTTTTTACATTGATCTGTGTTATTTCGATATTGATGAATACGATGTATGCTTTATTTACGATTATTTTAAAGAAAAAACATTTAACCACTTAACCACTTAACAGTTGGAATTTGGTAAAAATGGAGTCCAAAACTTGTCAGATTTTTTTTATTGTGAAGTAGAAAATATTTACTAATTAATATTGAACAAATGTTTAAATGGAATTTTCGCATGAAATAGCTCGAGGGAAATACTTCTAAATCAAAATAACCCGAACCGGCTTGGACCCCAAAGTGCAGAAACAAAACTTGGACCCATCAGTAAACGAACAAACTCACACTCGAACAAAACTACCTATGGTTAAGGGACTGCAATCGAAAACCTGCATCATACTGAGAACGTCTGCCGCACAGCCTTGATGATAATTCTACCATTAAATAACACATTCATGCATATCTTTCAGGAGAATATATTTTCTAACATGGACACTAACCATTTCCAACCGAACTATTGTATTTGCCAAGAGTTTAAAAATCGCAGACGTCTTATGTAGAGGTTCCACCGCGCAAAAACAGAAATGCAATGCCTCGTACTGAGTATTTGAGAAATAAGAGAAGATAAAATATCATGCAACACGACATCCAATAGTTTCGTACACTATCTGCAAAGAATTTATGCGCGCTCCGAAAGCACTTCGTTGCACTAGCTCAGAAAAACTGTTCTTGGAAAACAATATTGTTGACTTTGCATGCCCCGCAACACTTAACTACTTTAAGTATACACTCTTATCACGATTCATGAAGCATATTTGTGACATCCGATCTTAATTTGAAGGAATAACTTGGCACATCATTTGATTGATGCAGTCATCGATCATTGGCAGATTGGAATATAATATCGTTACTATGGATGAATTCGTACATAAACTAATGAAGCTTATGTTTCAGGACAATGGAAAAAGAAACTCAGAAGCATTAAAGTATAATGAAACAAAATTAACTTCATATTCTAATATCGATTGCATAAAGCGCAAAGTTTATAAGTCCACGTTCAGCTGAAAATAATACGATCTAGTTTGACCATGCCATATGCATGTCCCGTATCAATTTGACAGTTGAAAGTTATTTAAATATAATATCGAAAAAACGTCCCAAGAAAATTCGACAACTTTATTCGGATGTGAGACCTACGCTGCAAAATTTATAAATCTGCTACTTTGTATTCACATATATCAAAAGTATGTCATTCGTAAGCGGCTATTCGGATAAATCGTATGAAATGTGTTATTTTATATCAAAAAAATCGCAAAAACAAATAGCAAAATAATCAGTTTTCACACTCTCCTGTCAAATTTTCAAAAACGGACTTACCGAGTTTGTTTTTAGCGTGTTCTAAACATGAAACTGTAAAAACGCATGTCTTTTTTATAAGCTTATATTTATTATCCATTAGATCAGTGAATTGGTATCAAAGTGTTAAACGAACTTGAACTGGCATTTATAAATAGTATTTATAAAGTACCACTCATTGTGATTGCAGTTGTCAATTGAATATTAATTATAATAACCAGAGCTGATTGATATCTTGTGGAGCATATTGATCTTAACAGTGTAAATAGAATGGTTCAGGATATTTAATATACGTAACTCAGTATCGTCAAGACTTATTTTAACTGATTAATTTTACCCGAGGAATCCTTTATTGGTGAGATCTATATACTCCGAATTTCGTAACGGATACCTTCACAGTATATAGATCCATATGCTCCACATTCGGAGCGAACATGTACAAGGAATAAAAATGGGTATTTAGTTCTGCAACTTTGGATTGTTAAACAAAAAATCTACAGCTGTAAAATTGAAACCTCCAATTCCGTTTTGAAATGACCTCTCGCTAAGATAAATTATACATTATGTTATACAATAGTAGAAACAATTTAATTTCAAAGATCACAAATCAAATCTCAAACATTCAATATTAATAAAATGCGGTTCATTTTGGCAAATCCTGAGTCTAAATAATATCTAATAATTTCAAACATTATACTCGAATTAAAACATCACCTCTAGAGTATTTATTTCAAATTCGAGCCCAGTTGAATCAATACAGCTAACCAAAACTAAACGAAACAGACGGTTGGTACACAAAACTAATATAAAAGTACACCAACCGGCAAGATACTTTTGCTCAGGAGATAAATCGCTGTATAATATAACATAGCCATACTTAAAATTATGCAAATTTACAGTGGAATTTTTCACAATTTAAAAATATCAATTTCACTGTAATACAAACTTTTTTCAATTAAAATATTTCGATACGTAGTAATTCAGAAAGCAAAATTCTAAGGTAAATAATTTTTATTATAATACACCAGGAAGACGTTTTTTTTATATTTCAACCTAAACATAGATGTTTTTAAATACGTGATTTTTTTTCATATACCATGTTCGCTCCCAAAGTGAAGCGTATGGATCTACACAGTGTGAAAATATCCACTCCGAATGTGGAGTATATGAATCTTCGCAATGCGAAGACGTCTTGGCAGTTTATTTTTACGAGAATCGTTTGTCAGACAATTTTTCAACCCAATGGACATCCACAAGTCCTGCATTTTTAGATTTTTTTTAAATTCGACAAATGGAAAATCGAACCCGTTTTCCCGTATCGCTAGGCGCGCACGCTGCCAACTACCTCTAACCAGGGAGATGCGAATACATGAGCAATACGTAAATTAAATAATAAATGGAAGTGAACCATTTAAACGTGAATTAAATCAGTGCTCCGATACCTTTTTTCATCCACAAAATTCTTCCCAGAATTTTGTGGCACACCAAAAAGTGAAAATATATTTTTTGAAATGATTATGTATGCTTATTATAATTCATTATTTTTTATTTGATAAATTACTTTTAAATAGGTCTCGTACACTCAATAGATATATTTATTTATATCATCAATATATCGATATCATATAATATAAATTATTGAATTATAATTAAGGCGATACTTGAGCTGTTTCAATAAACAAATGTTCCGTGATTTTACATTATTAAGTTTTTGGGTCGGGACGAAAATTTTAAGAATTTTCTTTTTTCAGCGCGGTGATACACCTGTCAATGGGTCACGGTACACTTCTATGCCGTGGAACACTGATTGCGGAGCACTGCACTAAACAATATACGTTTGTATAAATAAAATATTTTTAATTGCAAGTTAGAGTATTTGTCACCAGATGGCATTGTAATCCACTACATTTCACCTTAATGAAAAATTAAAGATGCTCAATAAATAGACACGATGTTTTTATTTACAAAAAAAAGAATCCGAAATGTGTTTACACTGTGTGGCAACACGTCAATAAATAGACAAAAGTGGACGTATCCTTTCAACGTGTGCATTTTTTATTCTCTTTTTATTAGCGATCAGAGAGGTCGTAAAGTTTGATGGCGAATCTTGCAACAGGAACGGAGTCTTTGTCGCAACCTTGTTTATTGGCCATTCCGGAGCAGATGCGCGTGTCCTCCCTCGTCAAAACACCACGTGTTATATCGGATGAATCACTCTACCGAGGGACACATTAAACAGAAACCTCTCTGAAGCAAATTAATTGTAATTGAAAACGTATATTGATTCCCTACTGAATAACAGTTGTCACATACTCGATATAAGTGTCCTTACGAGGATCACAACTCATACCCTAGTAATCCCTTAATGCTTAATGTATTGTTGATTTCAGGCTTTCACAACACGAATACGTTTTCATAACGCGTAGTTTCAACGTTTTGTATAGGTCGTTATCAGCGATTACTCGTGGCCCCTAGTTGTAACAACTTTTCTCCAAACATTATTATTCAAAATAAAATATGAAATGGAATCTTATAATATATATACTTAATTCCACAGCGGATTATTAATTAGAGATAAAAGTTATGCATGTAAAAGAAATTATTAAATTATAGCATTAGATTGTATGACCACCTACTGAATATATCAAAAAATTAATTAAATAAAACGAAACTAACTTGCCGTAAATGAATCTCTAACTGTAATCAAAATCACATAGCAGCACGATAGGTTTGGTAAATTTATAAATTAATATTTTAAATTTCTTATACGAATAGATATTTGTAGCCAATGTTACTCACTCTGCGTCATCAGACTTCATATGCACCTAAAATATGTAAATACGTACATATTTTTCAAACTATTTTCTCATGTACATATTCTTCAAGTTTGCATTATTTCGGTAGATACACACTTATATATATCCGAGATAATTAGTTTTATTTCGTAGTTGTTACGGATATGAAATCATTTCAAGGCAAACACCATAGCGCAACTCTACTAAGAAATGCTGAATAGCGGTGTCAATTAAAATTATATTTATCACAGTGAATCATTTTTTTTGTACAATTATCCCATTGGCTACATTAACTTTCATTTATAAACGTCCAATCGATTTTATTTATCATTTTTATCACATTAAATACAATAATTACATAAATCATTAGTGCTATGGCAACCAAATCGATACACTTTATTGCTTGTATTGTAAGTTATAAAATAATTCGTAGAATTATAATTTTAACTAAGGAAAACGTTTTAGCTGTAACAAAGAAGTTGAATATATTCTTGAAAAGGCCATTTTATATTAATGATTTTAATAGAACACGATAGTAAAAATACTTATAAATTCTAATATTGTATAGTTCGACCGTTTTGCGCAATATTTCTGTTCTTCAATAAAGATAGTAGTTATAAATTTAATTTATTATAAAAGAAAACGCGTCTATTGTATCTCATTTCCTTCACACTAAAGCTCCGAAGCCATTGATATATTTAACCCTTTCAGATCGGCAAAATATGCGAAAGCGATACAGTTCCTAACGACTAGTGCGTGGCTGAGCATCATAAAAAAACATCGCGGTATTTCCATCCCGCACACAATACTGAAGGACAGAGATTGGTGTGAGAAGACTGTTTTAAATCGCACGCGAAAATGCTGAAGCACCCACTTCATCTGATCCAGGCTCTGCTGGTCTTTCTCAAGGGCAAACAACTCGCTTATCTCTCCTCCGTGAAAATTGGAAATTTCTCGCAGAATATCATTACGATTTATGAAGTTTGTTTTTCTTGAGGCATCAAAGGTTTTTCGTTATTAATATCCGTTCACGAATATATTTTTGCGCGATCGTTTCGCATTTTTTTCGCGCGGTAAATGTTTGAAATAACGCCGAGAGATAATATTTTCATTCAGATCCAACGATCTACTTAACAAAGTTGCACTCACTCGTGTCCTGAAATATGTTTGCAGTATATTTAAAACGCCTTGGCAAAATACGCGAACGTGTTTTTCAACAGCAAATATAACATACACAATGACAGGATTACAGGGTTTTTGATGGGATTAAAAATTGCCAGAAGCGCTTCACAAAAAGTTCAAATACACGAAATAAATACATTTTTATTTAAAAATTACATAAAAAACCTTTCCAAAACCCACTCCAAACTAGTACATTTTTCACAATTTAACGTATCGGAACAAAATTCCTGTAGAATAATTGATAATCATTTTATATTTCTATGAATATTTTTGATTAATACATTTGATCGCGAGTAAAATAAAACAATACAAACAACAAGATAAATTGGCTGATTTTGTGCCAAACGTGACTATCCTATATCAAAGTGATTCTGAAATAAATAAAGATTAACAAACAACTTTTTTTTTAAATATCCATTGCTGACATAACAGCGGAATCAATTAAATACGTGTGTAATAAACATATAATTTTTTATGTGTATTTTTATTGTTAACAAATACAGAAACATCACATCTATTAAACATTAAAACCACTATTTTTTCTTTTAGTTTTAAATTCCAATAAAATAATAAAAAAAAATCGTAGTTGCCAAAAAAGTTACAGTTGTCAATAATGATCTGAATTCGTATTGAGAGTTAGCCATATTGCCACTGATAAATTTCCTAAGTAATATGAAACGAAAAAACGCTACATTTATAAAAAGTGCGTTAGTCACATCTAGCACTGAGCCAGCTAATTAAGAAGAGAAAATGTAAAATATGACTTCCAATATCACGAAAAAAATTTGCTCTAAACCAGTATATCACCCCTAATTTGTTTGCAGTTATAGTTGAATTAAAACTTTATTTTAAAATAAATGTAAAAATAGTGCGGTCTTTAAAAATTTAAGATGCAAAAAGTTGTCTATGAGTAAATGGGGAATATAAAATTCTAGCGAGTGATAAAATTATATTCTCACATTCGTATGCCTTCTTTTCTGGGGTGGACTGTAAGACGAGCGAGGCCGCCATTTATTGCACGTGTGATAATGCCCAACGAAGCCTCCTTTTTGATTTTTAAAGAATGAGGTGGAATTTTTCTTCATTTAATTCGCAAGCAGCCATCACGCTACTTCGTCTACACCTAATGCTACATAAATCTCCCAGGCTTTCGCAAAAATTAGTCTCCATTATATTTGAATGCGCTCATTTTAGGCTTTGGAGCGTGGACATGAAAATTGCCTTTGAGAAGATATTTCCGCTCAGATAACAGAATAATATGCTGGATAACTAACTCAAATTAACGAATAAAATTATACGCCATGTAAAATTTCCAGTAATATTATCATATATACCAGTATTTACTCCTGCGTCACTTTTTACTAAAGAACCGTATCTTATATATTGTATTTTTACGGAAGAAGACACAAGTAGAATATATTAAAAAAGTCTTCATTGCCCATAATATACATGAATGAACTAGCCACATATGCTGTGTTTGTTTAAAATTATGTAGCAACTTCAGCTTCTGATTATTTTATGAATGTTTGCTTAGTTGGACAAAATTCGTAACATAATTTTATGCCCATTGGATCGAGCAATTATCTGACAAACAATTGCCGAGAAAAATATCTCCTCACTGTATAGATTCATATGCTCTAACTTTTGGAGAAAATATGGTACATAAAACAAGTTTGAACGGTTCATATCCATGGTGATACATAATGAGAGAAATTCTTTTTGATTACAAAGAAATTTATCCAAGCAGAGCTATTTGTGACTACATAGTGGCACATATTATTTTTTATCGGAGGGATAAATAAAAGAATTCGAACAGTTGTAAATCCATTTTCCGCAACTGTCGATGTCATGGAATAAGCAATGAAATGATGAATCGTAAAAAGTGTGCTGCCGGGAAATCAATTTTCTATCTGGCGACATTTTACGGCCAGTAAAAACTTTTTTAAGCTTCTGTGGTGCATCAATTTTTTTATGGCAACCCGGTGCCTTGACTCTACAAAAATTGACAATCTCCTGCATTTAAAGTATAAAATTTGTACTTCAAAATATGAACAGTAAAGCGCTGATATTGTAACAGTTTCTTTTAACTACTTTCTTTATCATAGATCTTCTAGGAATACAAATTGTCTATGGAACATAGAACTTAAAGCTCTTTACGTGACATCTATACGTATACTTTGGAAGCTTAATTTCATTTTAAGTCGCCAAAACACCAATAATTATTATCATGAATGTATTTATTAAATTATTACAACAACATACAACCAACAAGTTCCATCGATATTAAGGCCCGACATCGTGAGATCACTGTTAGCGACCCGGGTTTCGCCTTTCGGCATCTTCAGGCTACAT
>JAGVSQ010006978.1:2370-15771 GCA_022683975.1 Rhyacophila evoluta | reverse complement strand
TTAAAGTGGAGCGTCTTTAGACGCGGTTTTTGTATGGGAGGCCCTCCGTGCACGGAATTGTAGAGCGTCTATAGACGCTCGTGGCATAGAACCGGTTAAAAATAGATTTTGTACTTTAAATGATAAGTGTGAATACAAAGAACAATGCTGCATTCGTAACTCATTTTTTGCAAATACTGGAGTTTATAAGTTATGATACTAGAGGTCTCATACAATCAATGTTATTAACCATCTGATTTTTCACAGGTATGGGTCTCGGTCCTCTACTTAACTACGCCATTATCCTGAATCCATCCATAGTGGTATCAGCATTGGCAGGGACATCACTGATCTTTGTGTCATTCACAATGGCAGCCATGTTGGCAGACCGCGGCCGCTGGCTCTTCCTTGGGGGCACTCTTATGACACTACTCAGCTCCATTGCAGTGTTATCCCTGGCAAATATTTTCCTGCGGTCACAGCTTCTCTACCAGGTAAGAGGATTTATTTTGCAACTCTGATTACAGTCAACATCAGTTTTGGCATCAAACAATTTTTTGTGTCACATTTATGAAACTGGTTTTTTAAAAAAAATCATAACGAGCTTACTTTCACTTACTTTCTATATGAAATAATAATTATTTTTCTTTTACTGTTTTCATTGTTTCTTTGTTATGTTAATAACTGAAGCACAATGGTAATTTGGTTACTTATCCAAAGACAAGGAAATTATTTTACTTTACCTACCTAATCAATATTCATTATTCGGTTTCAAAATACGGCGAGGCACTATCAAATTTATTCTATGCGATATAAACTACTTAAACAAACAAGAACAAATAATTCTAGTATTCTAAATCAAGTTTGGATCATGATTATAATTAATGATTAAGCAAAAGGTCTCAGTTGATATTACATATATTTCTATAAGCTTGACACTGAGCATATTTGTGCCTCTAATGACATGGAATTGATTTTACAGGTTTTAGGTATAATATTTTAAAAGCATCAAATGTTTGCACCTCTAATAGGATTGCCGGCCATACCCACTGTATTGTTATTCTGTGGTGCTACCAGCTAGATCATTGTAGGTGATATACTTGTTTAAAAGAATATATATATTTTTTAAATTGTGTCACAGGCCCACTTGTACCTCGGATTGGTTCTGATGTGCGGATTCATCCTGTACGACACACAGCTGATCATCGAGAAGCGGCGGGCAGGCAGCAAAGACTTTGTTACCCACTCACTCGACCTTTTCATTGACTTCATCGGAGTGTTCAGACGTCTTGTTATCATTCTCACACAAAAGGTAATCATTTTTATTCATCCATTAGTATCAAGACTCTTTTGCTCTAACATTCCACATACGGCAAATACTTGTTTCTGCAAATATAAACCACATAAATATGTTTCATAAATCTTTATTCATCATAAAATAGGTTCAGGTTCAGTAATAATGCTATTGGTTTGAAATGTGTCAGTTAACTTAGCAGTTCAATTCTCTGTTCCATCAAGAACTGGGTGAGAAGCGAACTACAGATAACTCTGGAGACCGTCAACACTGCCTGCCCCTTTCCTTTCCTACAAACCATCAAGTACTGTTCACAGTATGTATTCCTCAGAGCCAATTGCCCAATCTATTGGGTATCCATCCAGTCCTACATTTTTGGATCTTTAAAAATCTAGATGTGGGAATTGAACCCTGAATTCCTCGGATACGAGGTACAAACGAAAATCTCTATGCTACGAAGGGAGTTGTATTACCTAACCAAATAAGGCTTATTATGTTTGACACAAGTGTTTGTTTTTTTAGGAGGAGTCAGATCGCCGCCGCAAGAGAGAATAAATTAAACATCGGAGATGAAGAGAGTATTAATTTAATGGCAACATTTAATATTTCAAGACTGCCAAATTTATTTGCTTTTAATTTATCTACCCTTTTCTCCAAATTCTTTTGTTGAAACTATATTATATGTATATCTTGAATGTAATTCATAGGATTCGGCTATTTTATACATTATATCTTAAAATGAATAGTATCAATATGTCTGGTCAGGTAGGAATGTATTGTTGTTTGAATGTAAGACTAAACTTACATCGGTTGACATGTAAAAATTAAGGTGTACTACAAATAAATAAATGTTAAAAGTATTTTATGTGCCATACTGAAATCTATTGTTTCCTATAAGCATACATTTTGACGCTATTTACCACTTGATTGCCACAAGTTGAAATTAAATTAACGCCCACACATCAAAAGATTTAAATAAGGAAATTTGAGGGAATATAAATATATAGTATGCCAACATCAGTTGCCTTTAATTTGAATGGAAAATGATATTTTTTTCACATAAAATTCAATGAAATGATGCTAGCAAAATATATTGTGCAATAGAAGTCAGATTTAATTTCCATGCATGTGACAGCCCTAGCAACATGTATAGTATTATCTTGATGACTACTTTCTATTCAAAGATTTCTTCATTCAAAAAGTCATTCATTAAAATATTGCAAAACAAAACAACATGCCTCTGGCAGGTTATTGGTGATCGAGAGCTGGTTAAAAAGCCTCTGGATGACAATTTGAAAAAAAATGGGGATTGTAGATTTCAGTAAATTTATTTCATATCTTTGACCTACCAATACCCATCCCCTTCACCTTGAGATACCTACTTAACACACACAGGAAACCAAATAAATCATGATTGACTAGTTTGAATTGGTTATCATCAACATCAGTAAGTCTGACCAGAACGTTGGTCATCTCAGTGAAAAAACTCTAAAAGAAAGTTTTTCAAACTGATGGTCTCGGGCATTCTATTAAACCAGGGTTTCCCAAACTATGTTTCGCAGAACATCAGTGCTCCGCCGAACCTGAATAGGTGTTCCGTAACAATTTGGAAAGGTTTTATATACTGCCACATATTTAATGATCTTCTTACTAGTAAGAATTACCCAATCGAAAACATAAGCAAAGTGTTCCGTTAAAATTTCCGGGTTTGCGAAGTGTTCCATTGCAGAAAAAGTTTGGGGAACCCTGTATTATACAAGTAACACAAACTTCACAGATTTCTTTGTGAGTGCCTGCAGATTTCTTGCCTCACTTGAATTAAAGTTAATTTTTGCTCATCTTGAAATTGATCACTCTAAAACACTGGTCGCTTGCGAAGGATATTTTATCATATTTATAAATTTGCCTCTCAAATTTTATTATTGGACTTCGAAATGAAATATTTCTCGAACTGAATTTCAATGAAATGCTTTACACGTTTCCGTTGTATAAATTTCTAAGTAAGATAGAGAAGCAGTACAGAAACTGCGCCATACACTCATACTCTCTCTCGCTCATTTGTATCACCGCTCAGGTGGGAATGACAGAAGCACATCTATCACATGGTCTCACTTGCGTGTCAGCACAAGAAGAATAATATATAGCAGGGGTTGCCAACTTTTCCGTATCCAAGATCTACTTTTTATCATAAAAGTGTGTCGCGTCGACTTGTCATACACATAGTCTAAGGCAGTGCTTTGCAACCGGTGTCACGGCACACTAGTGCGCCGCGGTCAAATTCCCTGTATTCTACAGTGTAAGTAAAACTTGAGCAAAACCGCCTATGACATTTCTTACTTATGGTGTACTGAGACATTTTGGAAAAAAGGTCAAGTGTGCCATGAAAGATTAAAGGCTATGGTCTAAGGGGTGTGAAATGCATACTATGTCTCACTATAAGGTGCATTCAATTGACCAAAATTGGCCTCACAATCAACTAATTGACCACCCCTGATATATAAGAACTCAATTTTTTAGACAGATTGACAAGGTACTCACCGAGAATTGAAAAAAATGTGGAGAAGAGTGAATGCCACTAATAATTTTTAATTTTACTCACAAGAAATTTTTCAATGATTATTATTTATAAATAATTAAAGTACCGCTTTTATGTTTTATTGGAAGTCTGAAGTCCTAATTTATTTTAAGTAATATGACAATATTGTGTATGGAAGAATAGAGGATGATAAAAAATTATAAATAAAGAATATGTGAAAGTAGCTTGCCAGATATTTTCAATTTCTGAAAGTAACTAGCATCCTTATTGAGTTTGGTGACCACTGCACCAACATAAATATGCTCATTTATTCATCCATTATATTATAATAGTAAAATTATTGGGATTTATTTTCCGTATTGCAAGCAACATACTGCCAGTGAGTAAATGCTTTGAACTAATAATTTATGTTTTGCAACATAAATAAAAATATGATTATTACATGAACCACTTGAGTGTTGCCCGTGTTTATCATGAATTTATGTTCTAGCCTAATATTTTTTTTCACATCCTCTTGATATTTTAACATACTAGTATGAAAGAGAACAATACAATATTTGTTTACCTGATTATGTAAATCCCACACATATAAACAATACATAAAAATCCATTTCTCAAAAACCTCTGGTGAAGAAAAATTGGCTTAGAGGCATGTGCGAAAAGTGGCAAATATATAGAATAATGTTACATCAATACTTCCTGTATCTCAAACATTTATACCCTTGGTTCACTTCCTTCATGAACACTTAGTGGGCATCCTATAGAATGCCTGAAGATATTATTTTAAAATTCCTTATCATAATAAAATTTGCATCTCATGATAAAATAAGCAAGATGACAATATGGTTCCAACCTCAATATAACAGACTAATTAATGCAGGCTGTGTTTATTTTATAAAAATATAACTTCCTGAATGCACTTAACACTCAGGAATTAAGCACTTGTGCATTTATTTACTACTAGAGGGCTTAATTTTTTGCTTTGACGCCTCGTCATATTTATTGTTTAATATAGCACCTGAAAAAACATAATTATTACTTCAGAAAGGTTGACATAAGAATGTTTTATGTGAAGACAGAATTTTCAAACCAGTAATTCTAGATTTTTTTTATTGTTAGCCTACAGTGCAATTATAAATACATGAATACAAAAAAAGTCATACAGATTGAGATTTCCAGGATGTAAAATAAGCCTAGTCCAGTTGACTTTGACCTTTGAATAGTGAGTCTAAAATTATTTATTCATTTCATTAATTTTATTGTCTCAGAATATGCTCACAGTTTACATTTATTATTGTATGTGATTTATATATGTATATGGTTATTTATAAATGTAATGAAAGACAGATTAGAGAAAAAAGGTATTTAATATCCAGATTGATATAGGTCACTCTTGCATACCACACATCCAATCCATTCACAACATACAGACAGAAATACTGACAAGTTGACAAAATTTAAGTAAATGCATAAATTTGTAGTCATTGAGAAATCCTTAAAAATATTTTCGTAACATAGAATGTAATCCAGCCGCTGCACAAACGAGATTCTAGATTCAATATGGCCGCTGTCTGTCCCTGCTTCTGAAAGAAATGTGATAAATTGATATAGATAAATGTGAAATCATTTCGAGACAAAACATCATATGTCGTATATGTAAATATTATTTAAAATATTTATATAGAATGAATGGTTGATTCTACATTATTTTCCAGAGACAGATTCATATGCAATATAATGTTACACATGAGTTTTAATCGGAACTTTGCTATGCCCATTGTTATATAAAAACAGACAATTTTAGATGAAAAATAGTCAGCAGCGTTAATGGGATAATTAAGTTAGGTATTGAAATATTCAACATACCCTCTGTTCATAGATGATTCCCAGGACCCCCTGGCGCCACCACCGCGGCGCTCTCTGTTGTCACCTGAATAATTCATACTTCCACCACGTGATGCATCCCAGCCACCTCTGGCATCGTCTCGCCGTTCACTGTTTCTGTTGTCACCTCCCCCCTCTCCAGGCGTCCATCCTGCCGACCAGGAGCCCCTGACGCCCCCCCGGCCTCTACCTCTATGTCCTCCACCTCCTCCGCGGCCACCACCGCCGCCGCCACCACTACCGCCTCTACTGCCTCCACCGCCCCCGCCGCCTGGTTTCTCTTCATTACACCTGTAATGGACAGTAAAAATTTAACTATCTCTATGGAAGGATGTGTGTTATAGAAAGTAGTAATAACAATGTTTCCCACACAGGTTCACATGAGGTAATAGTTACCACAAATGAGTTTTATAATGGGACAGATAATCTCCCCTTGTGAATAAAATAATACAGAAACTTGATGTATTCAAAAGATCTGCAGCGTTGACAGGGTTCAATGTAACAAATGATTTGCAATGCAAACAAACATACCTGTTACATGCATTCCTCCATGCAAAGTTGGTGTTGCCACAGTCAGGGTTGGGGCACCTCCAATCACCTTCTCTTCCCTCTCCACCGCCTCCTCGGCCTCCCCCATCGTTGTCACGACCACCGCCTCCTCCGCCACGGCCTCTTCCTCGGAATCCACCACTGCCACCTCGATCGCCCCCTCCCCCCCCTCCTCCTCCGCCTCCACGACCACCACCGGCACTTCCACCTCCGGCACCTCCTTGCCAGTTATTTTGCCGCTGTGCTAACGAAACTTTAATGGTATTGCCGTTAAATTCTTTTCCGTCGAACCACTGAATGGCTGAGGTGGCAGCATTGGCATCTTCATATGTTACTGTCGCCTCACCCTTAGATCGGCCACTGGCTTTATCTTTGTAGATCCAGATTTTAGGTTTTTGGGTTCGCTTGTCACTCTAAAACAATAAATATTTAAGTTCTTAATTATAGTTAAATTTTATAAAATCGCTGTAAAAATAATTGGACATTTGATAGAGCTGCTGCCACTTTGAATAAAAGATATTTGATTTCTCACAACTAAAGTTGACTTTTGTGGATCTATTCAACAATGATAGGTCAGGAAAGGTGCCGGTGCAACCTCCGCAACAAAATGTAATATTACTTTCTAAATATATATTCCATAATCTGACAAACTACCATTTTAAGTAGATTATTATTTAGGAAAACTGTTTTTTTTTCTAGCGAGGTTTCAAATTGGACTCTTTACAGATTAGAAAGAACACAGAGTGCACTCGCCTCAGTTTAGATTCTATGTTAACAAAAAATGATTTACCTTAATGACACCGATAGCTCCAAAGTGTTCTGCAATGTGTGCTTCTGATGTGTCCGGTTCCATTCCCGCAATAAAGATTGTATCCTCTTGGGTGATCATATCACTGTTTGAGCTTCCTCTGTCACCCCCGTAACCACCTTCATAAAATAAAACATAATTAGTATTGCCAGTGAATATTCAATAAGTTCCTAATAAGATATTTTCAGCACAAGTTTATAAATATAGAGAAATAACTCCTAAGGTGGTGGGCATTCATAATTTTGCTGCGGCACTTTTACGCAATAATACCTATGCACTCTTGACGCCTACATAATGTTTATGGTAATTACAGCATCGGTATAAAATAATAACTTGTATGTTCAGTGGCTTGCCAGCCACACCACTGATGTAATTATGAACTATTTAGTATTTATACCAGTAGCAGCGCTTTGATGTGAATATTATATCCATACCAGTTATGGCTGTTTCTTAAAAAAAAAAATGTAGCAATAAGTCAGCCATTGAACTGGATGACATATTTTATAGATGAATTTCTTTATTTTATCTATCTAGCGAGAAAATGTTTGATTTTCATGTTTTCGGAACAATATCAATACTACACAGGAGGATTTGAATCACATGATTTCTTCGTGTCATATGTCCATTACCTTCCATTAAAGCCGATTTCTAATTTACTAAAAAGTTAATTAGAAATTTCATCATCATCAAAGGTTTTAAATATACTATCTCCGTATCATAGACGTGGCTTCTATGCAGATCTCAAATGATACACACAAAACATTTTACAGCCATCAAAGATCACTACAGCGACCAGCTTGTTTCTGTGGTGGTGTGTATAGTGGGTACAGCAGTTTCACGTTAGTTAAATCAAGGATTTAAAAAATTCTTTTCACATCTTTAATAAGATTCATTGATGCTGATGAAGATGTCCATATTTATGCTTTTGAAGCCTGAACACGCAACAGATCCGTATGATGCAGCACTTGTACTACTTTAAAAATAATTCACATAGCTGCAAATTTCCCTCGAGGAAAATATATTCCATGATGATGGAGTGCGCTTTGGCTTCATAAATATTCAATCGTGTTGTCCTGATGTGTTTCGAGTAATTATTCTCCCCATTTTTACTTATTGCTAGCAGTTGTTCTGCAGTATGAACATCCCCACAATGATTTGATTTATGATTTAGGTATTTGCTTAGTCATCCCTTCTCATTTTTAATTATTCCAATTTCACAGGAATTAGATACACCTGTACAAACATATGCTTCATGAATAATACCAATACACAACTAACGCATAAGCACATCCATGGATGTATTACTTAGAATCTAAGGGTGACCCCTCTTGGTGGTCTAAACAAATTACAGATTGATATTTACCTAATTGGATTGTCATATACAACAATGAGCGAAAATATTACATACAATGTCAATGTTACTAGGAATTCTTTTGGCTTTCGCTATGGTGGTCGTGGAAAGTCTACTTCATTGCCAAATAACCTGCTATCATACAAAATATTGTCTTCTACTCAATGTATATGAAATTCCAAAAGTTATCAAATGAAATACATACATTACTTGAGTGACAAAAATAATCTATTGTGATATTTGGAAATTTTCTTGAAAGAGCCACCTAATTAATACTTTACAGTGAGCATGAAATGGTAAAATAATTCTTTACTGCAAAATCTGAAACATATGACGAAATTCACCGTATAAATCGGCTGATAAACTTTAAAAGCTTTGAAGATCTATTATAAAAAATATTTATTATTCCGGTGCAAAACATGCCCTTTCAAATTTCTTAAAACCCAAATTTTTCGACTTTTTTATTCCATTTTGAGTGATTTAAAACTGATCTTTTAATTACTAATAAAATAAATATGCAGGAGAAAAATTGTCAGAATTCACTTTCCAAATTTTCAATTCTATTACAAATACATCTATCAGGTAAAGCTAAAAGTAATGTCATATTTTAGATGTTAAAGATTGAGTCATGTTTTACCTTCAGACTTCTGAATACATATGTTATGGTTGTCATTAAGTGCAGACCTTAAACAATCAGTATCATTAGAGATCAGTGGTTCTCAATCTTTCATCAAAAAGTGAGAGGACTTTCCATTGGAAAAATATTTATAAGAATATGGATGGCGCATGAATATCATCAAAGTTAAAACACTAGCTGGTAGAAAAAATTTGCATTTATGGTAATGGAAAACTTCGTAAATACCAAAGTTGGCTTAAAAAATTTCGACCTCCAGGATGATCAACGTTCAGCAAGACCACAAAAATTGACTTGGCCGTTTTAGTAAAATTGTCAATTTAGGTATTAGAAAATAAGCTTGGAGCTTCACATTTAGTTATAAGATACCATTATTAAAATATTTGTGTGCAGCGAGGAGTTTGGGTGGCCCACTCGATCTGTTATGTTAACGTCAAAATTAAGAGAAAAAAGTTGTTAAATCGAGATCAGCTGAACCCCTAACTGATCTCCAAAACCCAAAATTTACAGAGGTGATGTGATATTGAGTATATGGGGGGATTTTATGGGGTTTTCAGAGAAAAAATTAAGTGTCAAACTCTATTGCGAATAGCTGGAGAAATTAGAAGTCGGATTGGAGTCTGATACGCAGAAAATGTGTCATTGTGCAACACGATAATGCTCGACTGCACGTAATGAGGTAAAATCACTACAAAACATTTGGTTGGTGTGCTACTCTTCTTCCATCGTATAGCCTAAGCATACCAAACAAAATAAATTACAAAAATGGTGAAACAATTGTGAATTTTTCAATATTTCAATCTATATGAAAATACGACACTAATTTTAGTTCATGTAATGTATATTTTAAGTATGAGAATTTTTATTCATTCATTATTTGAAACCATACCATCACCATTAGAACCATAATAAATTCAGGATAGTTGTATAGGGTAAGAATTAGTATGCATAAAATTGACACACCCGTACTTATTTGCCCTTAGGAAAATAGGTCCACCGTTTTTTTTTTAAACACTGAATTTGCAATCATTGCCTGAATATTTATCATACCATTTCACTTTTAGCGAACTTGTCCAAGACGTATCTCTACCTATTATTCATCCGTGTAGTTTGAAAAATCCTGAATTTCAAGTATGAAATTGGTAATATGCAGTTTTATTTTAATTTTGAGAACAAAAGAAAAAACCTGAAAAGCTGGGGTAAAATATCAGCATATTGCTTAGATGAGTCATTTTAAATCAAAACTTCTGTGAATATACCTGTGGCGAAGACTTTTTATAGGGTGAAAATTATATCTGAAATATCCCAATTTCTACAGAATTGACAAATTAAATTGTAAATAAAACAGCTCATTGTAATTACAAGACATTATGTGGGTGTGGCTCTTTCAAAGACTATCCATAGTATCATGTACGTTTTCATTATATATTATGAGAATAGCTCCGAGCGACAAGGCGCTGGGCTTTACCTTTATTAAAACCTCCCCCCCTGCCGCCGCCGCTATAACAAAAGATGTTCATTACTGACAACTCTTAGTCAAGTGGGAAGACAAACGGAAACACTGCAACTCTTGTTCCTGTCCCTTGCTTGTGCTCGTCAGTTTCCTGTTCACTCTGCAGTCTGCGTCAGTCAGTCAAGTCAGTCAATGCTATTTCGGTATAAAACAAAATACCCCACTTTTGCTGCACACCCTTCTCAAAGTAACCACATTAATTGTAGTAATATTTATTTTATTGAATAATTTTAATTTTCGGCTAATGAGAAACCTGTATAGACTTCGATAAAACTATGGGATATGTTTATACAGTAATTTTGGTTGAGGTTACCCCTTATATAAATTATTTTTACCTCCTGCACAACACTTGTGTTTTTCTTATAAAACTTGGTAAGCATACAAAGTAATAATGTGAACCCACAATTGCTTAATCTGTTGTATAGACACTTCATTTTACCCAGATACGTTCAACCATTTGATATTATCTGAATTTTGTCTGCCGTAATGTTAGTCTCGACTTCTGCTGTCAGTCCACTCTTACAAAACCAAATGACCTTAGAATTATACAATGAAGACCCAATCTAATACAACGAAGGATATCTTTGTTCTAAATTTAAAATTATTACGCACCCATAATCTTGCAGTTTTTACACATTACTCAAAGAAACCAACTTGTCAGATACCCAATCTATAAAAACAGGTTGTGGCCGCTTTTCACCAATATGAATAAAATGAGTTTGTATACGCACACTCTTTTCCCTATATTTCAGATTTAAATCTCAGCCCCGTATTATTGCAATAAAAACTTGTTTCGAATGTCACGTCAATTAAAATAAATATATCCTGTCAACAGAAGAGATCACAGCAAATTCATACATTATAATACAAAATCAATTCAAATAATTTCAATGAGCCAATATCTAAACATCAAACAGTGGGGAAAAGAATTTGGTAGTAATTAAAATTTCAGACTACACTTTTTTGTTCTGGAGTTCTGCAAAACTATAAAAATTAATTTATTGGTCGACGTTTTAGCGACATATTACCTTTAAAATTAGGTAAATATGAGTATTGATTTATGGTGCCCATACACCACACCTACAGTCCGGGGACTGTCAATTGAAGTCGGATGATTACGATTAAGGCAACCCACTAATCTGCATGATATGGGGCCATTGATGAGACCGACAGTACACAACTGTTGATGCAGACTGTCTTATGTGTGGCCTGCCCCAAATCTAATTATCATTTTGGATTGACAGTCTTCAGAATGCAGACAGGCTAAGTGAATAGGTACCATTAGATAGATGTATATCGAAATACACAACCTAATTCTAGAAGTACAATACTTGATTACCAAGTACTCTGAAGGTCCCGTTACAGTATATATTCTTAAAACTAAATAGTTATACCAGTTTACATGCTTTATCTTGATTGTATCCTTCGTACAGATTACTACACTTAAAATTTAAGTTTTTTGACCACGCCATGAATGTGGTGTCTTCGTGATGTTATTTTACTGTGACCGCCTAATAATAAATCTTCCATTTTCAGATGAATCTTTCAATTCTCACACAACACATGAAGGGTTAAAACCCAAAATTCTTCAATGCAAACCTTTTCTTGCCAGTAAATTATTTAAAACTATTTTCCCTTAGATATTAAATATTATCAAACGTGAGGAAATATTTAATAAAATCAGCAATGATCCTTAAAAATATATATCACCATTCTAATAATGCAATAGGAGTTCCACTTGTCCTCCCTTGTTGACATAAATATATGTGAAGATAATTAAGAGAACTCACCCATATCCACCGCTATCACGAGATCCGAATCCCCGGTCTCCTCCATACCCCCCTCCGGAAGATCTGTCTCTGCGGTCTCCACCTCCACTACTGTCATTTCCCCCGCCTCCTCTATCATTTCCTCCCCATGACCCCCTATCTCCTCCACTTCTATCAGCGCCATATCCTCCACCTCCACCTGAGTTGCGGTCGTTA
Organism: Rhyacophila evoluta; assembly: GCA_022683975.1. Classification (NCBI taxonomy): domain Eukaryota; kingdom Metazoa; phylum Arthropoda; class Insecta; order Trichoptera; family Rhyacophilidae; genus Rhyacophila; species Rhyacophila evoluta. Next base: position 3,238 of record JAGVSQ010006978.1, on the reverse strand, counting down.
CCACCTCCATAACCTCCATCACCTCCGCTTCTGTCATTATTTCCACTCCAAGATGTGTTTTGGTCTGCAGTGGCTCCTCCATATCCTCCGGCAGCACCGGTACCATATGAAGCACCGCCTGGCGCTGCATTGTAATTACCAGCTGACGCGCCATTATTATAACCACCTCCAGCTGCTGACAAAAATACAGATATGCTGATAGATATTTTGTATATAAATTTGACAAATCGTTTGGATGTTCAACGCATCTTTTAAAAACCAAAACTCAAAAACATCATTTAATATTTCTGTGATACATGTAATGATTATGCATCATAAAATTGTTTAACCGAGGTAGTCGGTAAGCGTGCAATTTGCAAAGGTTTTTCTGGCTTTATATCCCATGGATACATAGAAATATATTTTTTAACGCAGATGATAAAGTTCTTTGAAATGTAAATACAAGATTTAAATGTCTTAACCATCTATATTTGTACGGATCGATTTTCAACCCTGCCAATTATTAAAGAATCAGCAGGTCTATCAATGACCGATTAATTTAGGACTTAGTAGGAGGAAAACTGAATACTTTGAATTACAGTAACCAAGCCTAAGTCCACACATGGCACAATGGAAGCGATTTCAAAGCATTACTAAGCTTTCCTTCATTTTAATAATGCCTGAACCATACAGTGTAATACCATAATTAACAGAAAAATTAATTAAATGATACGTAACATGATTCTCTCATGTTATTTAAACATATTGATGTATATAAGCAGTATGATTTTCATTCTACCTTACATCTGGGTTTTTGATGCTAATAAATAATACAGCTAAAAATAGATTTGAAGGAAAAATTAAATAATAAAAATAATGTATTACAAAA
>JAGVSQ010006977.1:0-15772 GCA_022683975.1 Rhyacophila evoluta | reverse complement strand
AGAGCATCCTTTTTTCAAACTTAAAAGCTAAATTTAAACACAAATTCGGTATTTTCAACTTACATCCTTTAGATAGAACGCGTATTAAGCTGTATATCAAATAAAAGCTATTTGAAAAAATGAGGATTACGTCCTTTTTCTTTTCCACAGTCGGTGCGTTGATCTTGAGTGTTTGTTAACTAGCATATATTCATTTTTTTTAATTTTTATTAATATTTTCTTAAACATTCGAACTACTTACATTACGAAATATTTTCTTTAATAAAGGGAGGGAAGAGGAGTTAAAATTAAGCACTGCCGTGGTACTTTTTTACTTGAGACGAAACCGCTGATTACTTGACCGAACTTTTTATCTTTTGTTTTTTATCCTTCATTTATATAAATGTGTTAGACGATGCTTAAAAACCGTTTTTATATAAAGTTTATATGTATGGTTCTATAACAAATACACATATAGACAAATACACACAAGAAATTTTACTACACACAATATTATGACAAAAAACAGAAAAAATAAAACTTCACACGAGTGAATGGCTTACTTTGTATAAGCTCGTCTAAAAAATTAAGACGAGATAATTTTGAGACAGATAGGTAATTTGGAATAATTTGAGTTAACAGCAGCTTTATTGAAGTTGAAGATTATTTATATCACTTATCTGCTTACCTTATTTTATTTAATTCCTCATTTTTAATTTGAAATTAAATATAAAAATCTGCCTTTACTATAATGATGTATATTCAGTTTAAAATACCATATTACTCTGTGACAGTTATACAAATAATGTGTGCAATTGTCTGGCTAAGAATATTTATTTTGTTATACACTGCTTTGTAAGACACTAAAAAAAGGCTTTGAATGCTTTCCCACAAAAATATTTTTTTGTAAAAAACGTACAAATAACAAATAATAGCATCCTGTATGTTGAATAAAAATAACTCGTCCTATGAAATCATAACGAATCGGTCGTCAACATAATCCGATCATTCAATGTAATCCAAATTAACCCTCCATAAACAAAACAATAATTGACACTCGATTAATATAAATAAATGTCTCCGATGGCGTAGGCACTGTGAAAAAAAGCGAACATTTATTTTCAAATGCCTCCAATAATGTGACATAAGACAGGTGAACACGGTCACTGTAAATAAATTGATCGACAAAGGGTTAAGATCTACAATTGAGATAAACGCCCAAAGCTTCACACTAATAAAATTCTGTAAATAACTATGGGAATTTGAGAAAATATATAAATTAACAGAGAAGGAATTGTTGGTATTTTTATTGATTCTATCATCAAATCTTTAAAGATATTCCACCATTTACGATTTAAATTTACTTAGAATCTTCTTGAGTCTAGGAAACTATTATACGAATTATATCGAATACATTAATTATTACAGTTTGGGTATTTTGTACTATGATATATAAGTGTGACATTTTATGTCGTTTATATGGGTTTCTTTGTGTCAATCGACTTTTTTCGGGTTCTAGAAACCAAAGTAAATTATGGAATTTATTATATCACACCTTTTGTGATAGCAGAAAAAAATGCCGTATACGGTCATTATTATTAATTTAAAATAGATGGTTAAAGTTAATGAACACGATATTAACACATGGTCACCGTAATTTATGATAGTTATGATAGCTTGTAACCCTCTTAAGTCTTCATGGTGACAAGATAAGAACATGCACAAATCATATATTCCTGAATATCATATATTACTGAACATAGTGTGAACAAGCTGGTAATGTTTTGATACGGTGCCATCTCTTTTATTGGAAGTGACTCAAGTGTAAATTAGTGCGAGTAAGACAATTGAGTAAATTGAGTAATGGCATTACCGTCACCAAATCACATCTGGCAATTTACATTTTCGGCTAGTATGAACTGTTTCCCCGGTAGCGTGGAGTTTAGCGTGCGTGGCTATAAATCCGGGAAATGCACGTTCGATTCCCAAATCTATCGGATTCAACAAAAATCCAAAAACGCAGGACTGGATCCCCATTGGAATGAACAGTTGTCTGAGAAACGATTATCATGAAATAAAATCGGTCAAGACGTCTTCACATTGCGGAGATCCAAATACTACCCTTTCGAAGTGGACAGCTTCACACTGTGGAAGCGAACACAATGGAGATAATACACAATTATGCTAGGAGATATGATATTATTTATCTTGACAGATTTCACAAGAATCATCAGTTTGCCGCTTAGTTACTCGGGCAAATCTTTGTATTATATCAGAGGACATTAAAATATATTTTAAATGAAAATTTTTAATGTGTTTTTTGTATGAATTTGAAACAAAGAGATTTAATTTTGGTTTTAGCCAGCTACTTTATGCTGGATGATATGTTTTGAAGCGAAAATAACGAAATTCTTGCTTGGAATTACTGGTGACCGACCAAAATACATTAACGAAATTAAATCACCCGTTGCGAACAAAACGCAAACGGGCGTTCGTTTATCACAACATCGTTTCAAATAATAATAACGTATCAAAGCCTCTCCTATCAATCGGTCATCAATACCGTTGTTCGGCGGTCCATGTCACAATCGATTCTCGGTATAAATTACTGATGTTGCCCAGCATACCGGTTTTTGATTAATTTTTCCGATCATACATTTTCTTTGAACGGCAAATAAAATTTATAGCCAACGATGAAAGTTAAGCAGAGCGATGATTGCTTTCAGAAAAAAAAAACAATAAAAAAGTAATACGTACATTGAAAAAATAAAAAATAAATACACGTGTTTGATTCATTATAAGATATTCTTAAAACTAAAAATTATCTACGTTAAATACTCAATGTCATAAATTTCAAAAGCTTTCAGACTCCAACTATTGTGGCAAAGATTTTTAATGCATTTATCGGTAATAAACAAATTATCCGACGTCTTTTGCAAATTAAATCGCTTTTCGTAAATGTTCACCTAAACCGGGATTTATATGAGTGTTCTTGTGTCTAGTGGTGTGGTGAGGCTAGGACGTCTCCCTGGCACGTGTTTTTGAATTAAGCCGCTGCCCTGCCACTTTTTTATACGTGAAACTTCGTTTTAAGGCACATTCAAATATTTTAACTGCTTACTAACTAGCATAGATGGTGTTTTTTTTAATTAGGCATTCGTACTACTATGTATATTTTACTATATATTACAAAAAAATGTTACTTTTTATTTGGGACTAAATCACCACCCGTATAAAATGTACTTTGATTCTATCTAATAGAGAATTCTCTCATTCTGGCTAATATTAATAGTTATCTATGTCTTGAATAATTATCATTAAATTATTAAATAACCTCATGACCACAAACAAGAATGCACTAAGAAGAGTACCTAGTCATGTTGACTGGGTTATAAATTAATAAATATTATATTATATTACATGGACCGACCAATATACGTCATTGGTGTTATTGGATTTGGATATTTTCCATTTAGGGTTAATATATGTTTGATAAGTGATATTTGAAAAATATCCCACATTATGTCACTTCTACATTGTGGCAGATCAACAAACCGAGTCTGCATTGGAATATATTGAAACTAAAGAATAAAAAAATTAGTGGATATACCAATAATAAATTTAAGTTATTAAATGTTTATTAGATAGATTAAAAAAATGATTTAATAAATGTTAAATGGTGGGTTGGCAACATTGCAAAACAACAATGCGATTTTGATCCGGTAAGTGTTAAGATATTTAGGTACAACAAAATAATCAGATAACGTCCTATACCCAGCGTCCAGACTAAAAATTCAATTAAGCACCGTCCACGAGATCTCATTATTCCGATTGCCTTTGACCGAGGGGTGTGAACATCCGCTTGTGTATACATTTAAGAATCTCTCATAGGAACTCTTTGTATCCGTGCTAATAACTTAGCTATATTATACTGGAGCTATTTTGTTTAATACATATTAGATAATAATGTAGGTTAAATAATATGATAAACGTTAAAAATGATAAAAAAGTACATTTATCATAAATATACGCGCATCTATCCAATTATAATAAAAACAAAACCTAAAACAATAAAATGCAATATCAACTGCATAATTGCACATAGGCATATATGATTTTGTTACAAAATTATAAAAATTATAATCAAAATGACATTATGAATATAATAGCTATCTACCATACAAGTTTACATTTTGAACGATAATTGAATATGATTACATATTCAACTTTTTCAAACATACCTTGTTGATATATCCGTTCAAAATGCTTACACTGATGAAAAAAAATGTTAATAGTTATGTGAAATACGTGAACAATTAAATAGCACTATTTTTCTTCTGTCTCATCTACTTCTTATACGGAGCATATAGCCGCCACGTGGTACTTCCTTGATTATCAATTAACCGCTAGTTGCTTTGGATCTTTCCAGGTCATTCCAGCAACCTTTATTCCAATACATCCTGTAGATAGTAATCGACAGTCTTCCAAGATGTTGGAATCCTATCGGTCAGAAGAAGATAACCATTGAATATTAGCTTCTATTCATAAAATGGAAAATTTTGCTTCTATAAATTAAGCTAATGGAAGAAGAAACAATAATGCAATATAATATTTACATGGATCTTTGAAAAACTAGGCTTATAATAATTTGCAGATCAAAGCATTGTCTACATATCACTTTTGGCCTGAACAAAGATCCTCCCGCATATGTCCATCTAATCTGAGGGTTGATCCGGCATCCCTTCGGTCATCCTTCGCATGTCCCTTCACAGATGGAATTTATCATTGTTAGCGGGAGATTTACATTAAGGCGATACTCTGGATTCAGTCCCACAGAAATGGTCAACCAATCGTTATTATTGAATTCAACCATGCAAAAAAGTCTACTCTGTCATATCATTTGAGAGAATTTCATTTAACGTCTACACACACCATACAACGTAGTGATATTTTATTTCAGATTTTTTTTATTTTGATATTCAGTACTCATATGTACAGTATGCATATAGAAAAACATATTCAAGAGCATTTAGTTTTAATTTAGCCTAAATTACTGTTTTGAATCTATAAGTTTTATCAAACTCCTTAGACATACTTTTTCACTTCGGCATGGTAAACATCTACCAAATAAAACTCACTGGAAAAAAACAGCTGATGAACGATCTTATACTTAAAGACTGAAAGTTAATTCGATTAGGTACGTCAGGTTAAATAAAATAGGGTTAGGCTTAGTTTGGTTATGTAATTTTACTAACTAGTTTATACTTATCCTATGACCTGGTTCGGTCACATATTGTGGATGCCTTAAAAAATCTGAATTTGATCTGCTTATTCTTTAAGCCAACCGGAAGGCCGCTAAATACTATGTATAGTATGTATTCGGCTGAGTTACGGGATGCAGGTATGACCTGGGAGGACGTAAGAACACTGGCGGACGATAGGGATCTTTGGAAGCGGCACGTGGTATCCATATGCTCCACTTAGAGAGCGAACATGGAAGAAGAATAAGATGTTTAAATACATTTATAAAAAGATATTTTTAAAAAAGTCAATGCCAGAGAAACTAGTTCTTTATTTAGAAGTATTTCTCGTGTATACTTAGATCCAAATATATATTTAATTGAAACTATTATTGTACACTTAACTTAAAGTTTCCAGATGTGGTGATCAATGGATAACAGTTCATTCATGAGTAATTCAAAAAATAATATGTATGATATCAAAAACTGAATCATCCATGAGTGATAATATTTCACACATGTTGCACACGCCTGACACCATACTTCAGGTCAGAGTTATCTGATTTGGAAGGTGAAAAATCTACCGGCCGTAATTGATTACCCCTGCGCTCCTGGGACACACAGCACTGACTGACTGTTCAGTGTACGCGGCTCTAAATTTATTATCTCTGATATGTTACTGTTTAACTCTTTTCCACTTACAAAAATGAAACAAATAAAATAAAACGGAATACCTCCTCCAAAGGGAATTGTTTTAACAGATAATTTATCATTGTAACCAATAGAGCACACAGCCTTTTAAAATAATTCGGTGTTCGAATACCTAATCAATTTTAACGACTCTTGTTCAACGTGATGGATTGGCCGTGTTGATATACAGATAATGTGAATTTAAATTAAATACTAACTCATGTAGATATTATTATGTGTTACGTGAACATGGTTCACAGTAGAAGATTGTTTTGACGATACGCAGAGTCAGAATGAATGAATATTATAGTTTAAAGAATCAAATAATAAGATCATAACCCAATAGTTTAAGCATAAATTGTTTTAAAATATAATAACAATAAGCTTTATTATGAAGTGTTTTTATTAAAAAGAAAAGAAAAAGTCTTTACATCTATAAGAACATTGATGATCTAGTAAGCAAATGTATTTATTACATACCAGTATTTTGTTCAAATAAAAGCTTAAAGTTTAGTTTAAAATAGGAAGTTCTAAAGATATTTATCGACTGTGGAAAATAAAAAAAAACGTAACCTATATATAAAAAAATTTACAGGATGCACAAGAAACGCTTATTTAATTATTTTGGGACAAACTCAAAACATTACATAGACGCATCTTTGAAGTGCGTGAAGACTAAAAAAGGCATTTTATTCTCTCAATATGATATTTGCTTAATAAGTTATTTAAAAAAACAAATATAATTAATGAAGTGGAGGTCATTTTTCCCGATCGCTAATTTCACAGGGCATCCTTTTTTTCAAACTTAAAACCTAAATTTCGACACTAATTTGACATTTTCAGCTTACACCTTTCTGCTAGAACGTATATTAAATTATATAAATTATGGTTATCGAATAAACGCTATTTAAAAAAAATGAGGGACACATCCTTTTTCCTTTCTACATTCGATATTTATATATGAAAATAATGGCATTTATACTAACAAAGATTGCAATAATTTTCAACCTTCAGAACAAATAAATAAAGCGCATGGACTGGAGAGCTATTAAAAAGATACTTACAAAAAATTACCTAGAATGGTACTCAATTAGCTTTATCGATTATTTATCGATATAATATGAGCACAACATCAATATCTGCATCTCCATACTTTATTATTGCAGTTTTCTGTAAAATAGCATAGATTATTTGTAATTCAAAAATGTGTACTTAAAAAAAATTACATTCTAACATAATTTTAAAAATCTGCATCGATAAAATTAAAAAAAATTTAATACGGCCAGTAAAAAAATCGGATGTGCTCACTCAATTGAAAGTTTAAACTGGTTACAGTTTGGCATGTGTAAATATAATTTTGGCAAGTTTAGGAACACGATAATGGAAATAACTACTCATTATAAAAAATAATCGATACAATAAAGTTTATAATAAGCGTAATATATGTGTGATAATATATTTGAAATATAATAGTATTGTGCAGATTTCTATGTATAAATAGACTGATTCATTTAATGAGGTAAAACTCAGTAAAAAATTATAGTATAAACGTGTATATATTTCAGAATTATATTTACAAAGATCATTTAAAAAAAGTTAAATTGAAACATGAATCTGACAAACCTTTCAATTTTTAATTAAGCACTGTATTTTTATTCGGCAGGGTAAAATGAATATCCAACTCTAAGATCAGACATTTTCAACAAATTAAAATAACCAATTTGGCAAAAAATCAACAATGACTACATAACAAGAAGAATTCAATATTATATTTTGCATAACAAAATGAAAGCGATAAACGTGTTCCCAAAAATATTTCCCTGACCATTTCAGTGTACCCTTTCTGATTAGCATTGTTATTTTTTCTGCTTTCACCAACAAAAGAGTAGAAAAGGATTTCGGTTACTAAATCTCCTTGTGCCTCGTTCTGCAACTCAACTCAGAACAAAAACCTTTCGTAGGCCAGACTCTGTTTTGACAAAGGGTAAAACTAATCAAATTTATTTACGATGCGTATTTTTGTCGGAGGAAGGATATAAGAGATCTTGTTTCATTAGAACTCGCGAAAACTGAGTAAGGAATACAAGCCATAAACAAGGCATGATCTTTAGAAAAATATGTGCTGATATATACACGTGACAGATCGTTTTATGTTTGGCTTAGTGCCATGTGTTTTTTGTTTTTCTACTAACTATTTCATTCCTGGTAACGTACCTGTCAAGTACTACTGTACATGCAAAATACACAGAAAAATTACTATATTTTAGTTCCTAGTAAATTATAAAGCAGTGCTATACTACACATACTATACTTTTAACATCAGTAACAAGATTTGGCCAACATAAATAAACAAACTATGTACACGGTGCTAAGTGCAGACGTAATAATTCACCTTGTAACTCAGTAGTCAACCTATTAAACGTGTTGAATTGTCTTAAAGTTCATTCGCAATGATAATAACTATGTTGTTTTTTTATTTAATAATAACTAAAACCATATTGTATATTACTGGGAGGAATGAATCAGTTTTCACAATTTATGGTGACTGGAATTAAATCACATTTTATTTTGAGTACGTACTGAGATTTATTATCTTTCCCTAAATATTAATTTTTTTAATGATACAGTAACATAAAAAATCAATATTTTTACGGACTTGCAAATTAAGTAAATGCGTATTTTAATTTAAATACGTATTCATAAATATAAGCAAATTCTAAATGTGTTTAAAAATTGATAATGCTGTTCTTTTTATTTATGATTTGGTTACTTTAAGACGCCGTGTTTATCTTAAATGTAAAATAGGCTCACTTCTCCACTTAAATCTCTTTTCAAGTTTGGTTCTACATATCATAAAAAAGTTGACCCAGATATTATTTTACCTGATTCATATATCATGAAAAGTATAAACCCTTAAAATATCTAGAACTAGTGGTATAATGGGCCACTTCATTGCGAACCAGGCTACCAAGTAACCAGCTTTGTTACTTGTTTTGGCAATGAACTTACTTTTCAAGAATATGTTTTTGTTAAAATGTGTTAAGTATTTGTTAAATGACTTAAAATATGTGTCATGACAAATCGTACTTTTATATTAAAACTAAGAAATACTTTATTTAATACAATTAAATAAAGGAGGGGGCTTAAAATAGTATAATATATAGCATTTTCGTACTTTTTATTTAGGAGTTTATTATTGAGAATAAATACGTAGAAGAAAAATTTCGATAAATTTTCAAATAATCTATCGTAGATCTTACGTGAGTTCAACTCTAAGTACAGATCTTTCTAGCTTAGGTCTAAGGAGACGTGACAATAATTCTTTCAAAGACTGACAATTACATAGAAGACCTTTTGAATCTTTTATTCAGACGACCGAAGCATTTTAATATAATTTATGTTTTATTTGTAGTCAAGAGGGATCTTCACTATTGTTTAATTTTTATAAAGAAATGTTGTTTTGTGGAACTGTTACGTTTTAACCTCCACGTTTTTGCATACGTAACGCGAATAACGTGAGTATAATGATTTGATAATACACAGGTACATTTAAGTATAATTTTATGGGCTATTTACTTACAATATCAGCGATTATTGTGGGCATTGCCTTTTTTGAATGTCCTCAGTACATATATACACATGTATTTTGATCCGCACTAAAATTGAACACATATTTATCGACTTAAATGACGTAACACACGTAGTAAAAAAATTACAGAACGCACAAAAAACCTTTAGTTAAGCCGGTAAAAACCGAAGTTAAAATATTGAATAAGCACAGCAATGAAATGTAAGTATACTTAGGTGTTTTACTTACAATTTCTAATATTAGTATTTTTCTTGGTTACAAATTTCTTCAGTCCTACTCTCCTATAGCAAAATTTAGATACTTATTCGACATTTGCATCCTTTTGGCAGAATGTGTATTAATTTTAATATATTGTAATTATTGAAAAAAGACATTTAAAAAAAACTGATCGTTTTATTTTGTTTCCTTTTCATAATCGATAAGATTTGATTTGTATATTATAGTTCTTCTTTAAACATCTTCAAGTTTTGTATTTAAAACTGATACATAAATAGCACTTATTGATTACGCTTTCCTGAAAAAAAAAACTAATAACATAGCGTGCAATTTAAAAGTATTTGATCCATATACAGATCACTAATATGAAAAAGGGAGATTTACCGCAATCAACACCGCAAAGAAATTAAACAGTGTCATGTGTTGAGGTAATTTCTTAATTGAATCATGTTTAATTTTATATAATGCTAAAATCATTGGAAAACTTAAATTATTTTGAAAAAAATTCATAAAAACTTTACAATTTATTTTAATAAAAATACAATTATTCAAAACATTTCATAACAGCTTCTAGTAAGCATTTCAGTTGCAATTATCATAAATTTACTATGAGAAAAATAATACATTTAAATAGTGTTCAAATTCTTGAAAATTGTTTTTCAATTTGAGGGTTGGAAAAAATATTTTTAATTTCCAATTTATTTGACTTTAATAATTTTCTTAAAAAAGTGACGAAATACATCATTTAAAGGGACGGAAGAGAAATTGATATGCATGTTGACTGTTCGCATATTTTTGTGTACATCTTGTTTTTATAGTTCAAAACATATTTTTTTTAAATATTAAATTACAAATCACACAAGGGCAAGACTTGCAAATATATACAGACTGAAACGCACAAAAAAATATGTTGCTACTGGTGAGAAGTTGCCGATGATACGAACAGGCAGGCCATTTGCTTCCTTTACGACATCAAAAATACTACAGCGACAAACGAAGGGAAAAAATTACAATAATGCTCACCGAAAGATGATACTAAACACATACAAAGTTTTAAAGAAAACTTAACAGAGATGTGCTGTGAATAAATTTACATACGGTGGTTTTATTTTAAATCTACAACAGACTCTTGCATATGTGTCAAAAATCTTTCAGGAGTATTTTATTAGACCAAATGCTTCAATTTTATTGAAATATCTATACATTTATTCAGTAAAATTCATCGAGAGTATATTTTTTAAAAGCGTAACATTATTGGCATTAGTTTGATTTTTTTCTGTCAGAATAAAAAATTATGATAAAATGTAATGATTTTTACCCATGTGTCCTATGATTTATGTGTTTTTGCAGGACGTAGTGGATGATGTTTTATTCATTTTGACACTTAAAACAAAAAAAAATCATCAAAAACTTACATGATACGTTTTGTCAGTATAACCTTGATATAAACAATGGTGACATGATTTCTAATTAGCTTTTAAAAATGGTCCTTTAATAAAGAATATAAATAAATAGACATGGATGGTTTTTAGTATTTTAACAATATCCACTTCGAAATTCAAGAAAATGTTAAAAAATTATCTTGACACGTTTTTTTGCGAGAATTGGTTGGCAGACAATCGGTCAACCTGTTGTGCATCTACTCATGCATCTTAGACCCATGACTATATTTAAGATATATTTTTTTTTAATTTTGCTATATCTGTTCTACGTATTCAAACAATATGTTTTATATGAGGCGTGTAGTTCCAAAGCGAACTTGTTCCACTATGCCAAAATTCAAAGATAAAGATTTTGAACAAATAATCAGTAGACATTTTTTTGAAAACATTGAAATTAAAAATAAGCATTAAAAAAGATGCTACATGGTTAATTAATGCAAAAAATACTTGTTCAAAATATTCTCCTTACAATTTTGGCGTTGTGGAATAAGTTCACTTTGGGATTACCTTCCCTCAAATATTATATCTTACGTTTTTGAATATGGTGATATTTTATGTTGATTCATACGAATATCATGAGATAGAGTTGACTGTATAGAATCCTTTAATATGTTGTACACTTAGATGGATTTATCATTACCTTAAATATAATAAATAGTTTTAAAATTAAGAATAATTTTACAATAAAAATTTAAAAAAAATTGGGCCTTGAGCATAGATCATTTTCTTAAAGGCTGGGATTATGATGGTATCACCTTGTATGAAACAATGATATTAAAGAACGGACTATGTAATCTGTCATCACAACCAAAACGAATACATGATGTCGGATCAGTCTCAAGTATAGTTCGGATAATCTAAAAAAATCTCAACTTAATATGTACCTTTTCTTTAAACCAACCACATTTGAAGCGTAGATTTGGAAAAGATACGAGATGCTATCTTGGTAACCAGACAACTGAACACAAGACAATTGCACGCAGGGGAAAAGAACATAGAAAAATATTTAAATGTTTTTAACTCAATTTACATAATTACAGTATAGGCAGATTTTTATTATCATTCAAAATAATATTTATTCGGTTGTTTATCTGTTCAGTCATCCCTACATTCAATTGTATGTCTTGGGTTCATTTACCATAGAACTGATCTTTATGAAAATAGCCAGCAGCAAAGATAGATAAAAGCGTCATTCATAAGACAGAGTTTAATATAATACATATTATATATTATCATTTAAGTAATCCCTTCCATTTTCAAATACATACCGTGTCATATAAAAGTAAATGCAATACTTACCTAGTCAAAAAAAAAACTATTCGTCAACAGAATTCTACGAAAGTCGCCAAATAATAATTGAATCATTTAAATGTAATTAAAATACGAAAGCTAGAGATTTCGACTATTTATTTTAATGACATAATAATTTAAAACATGTGCTTCAACTGAGAATTACGATGTATATGTACACTTATACATAATGAAAAAACTTTTACGATACACATTGCGTTTTAGTACAGGGTCGTCTCTAACAAAATATTAATATTTTTAAAGAATTGTGCTAAAATATTTTATGTTAAGTTTGCCAAAATACATAAGTAGTAGCATAATGGGCGCCGTGATACAGATATTTTATACAATCTCAAGAAATTTAACGTTAGTGATTAAGAACATTAGTTCAGTTTCATGGGCTACGGGATAATTTATTAATAGATATAAAAATCGACGGTTTGTGAGTGGATAGCAATAAACTTTGTGAAATCTGTTTAAAAATAAGAGATATTTTTATGTCATAGCTTACACTCTAAAGCAGCGGGGTCCAATCTTTATGCTACTACCCCTCCCAATTTTTTTCTGCGCCTCCCTACTTTTTATACAGACACGATTTAAATAATAAAAACTTTTTTTTTTAATTGGTGCCGCCCCTGGTAATACTATGTGCCTCCAGGTTGGAAGCCGCTGCTCTAGAGTCTATAGAATTTAGGTTTGTAGACGTCCATACGCTGCACTCTGAGAATGTATATTGTTAAAATTTTTATATGGATTCAACGGAAATGATTTCAAAATTCAAATTATTGGCAATTGCAATGATTTTTTGGACCGCCAATAGAATATTTTCTATTTTTGCATACATTATTATCCAGAATATATCGAAAAATAAAATTCGGATATAAAATAACAACTTTATATTGTTGCCAATATTACAGGAACACGTATCCCGATTTTTCAGTCACTTTATGAAGTATAGTTTTATTTTTTACAATATCTTAATATCATTGGTACAATTTTGCATTAACACATAGTTTGTACACGTTTTATAAACATATGTGTCGATACAAAAATGTGCTAATGATATGAGAGATTACAACAAATTAAACCAAACTTTACAAAGTGACTAAACCAACAAATCGAGTTACATGCTCCTGCAACATTATCGTCGATATGTATAAGTTTTGTACATTGATAAAAAAATTAAAATTGTTAATATTTGTACGTGTCACAATATGTGCCGTAAATTGAAATGAATAATATTTTATAGTACCTACACAAGTATTTTGTTAAAAACCAACGCAAATTTAATACGTCCAATGTCTTCCGAGACAAAGTGATTTCATTTTATAATGAAATAAAACTAATAGAAACGTTGTGTCTGATTAACAGCACATGTCTGCGAGGTGACATAAAATATGTTTCCACTTTGTTGTGTATTAAAAAAAGCACACATTTCAGTGGCTGACGATGTTGTCACTTTTAACGGGGCGAGAATGATTGAAGATGCGAACGACGCATTATGAAATTTCAAGCGGCGGATGCGACCGGCTGCTGTCTTAAATATTTCAATTAGTGCAAGTCAAAATAATCATGTTCCTAAGAAAAAAATTATACATCGGTTAATATAGATACCCTATTACTACTTGAATAACTGTCGTAAGTTCCACAGAATTCTACAGAACCACGAAAGCTTATTTTAGCTTTTAGACAGTTTGGCATTATTTTGCTATCATATTCTCTCCGAACGTAGAGCATATGAATCCTCACCGTGTTCACTCCAGAAATGGATAAAATTTACAAAATATCTTTATACAATCTACTGTCGGTTATTTTGTCATATTCTATAACTGAATGAATTTAATATAGGATCAATAAATATTTTAAATAATAATAAATATATTATAATAAGTAATATCAAAGTATTTAAGGAGAAACATAAAAAGATATATTTAAAAATAGATTACATACTATTTATGCCCAGTATAAGAATAAAAATAATATTTTTACTGATTACGTTTGCCACTTATTTATTATCTTCGTGTTATTTCAATATAGTTCAGTAAAATTAAATAAATAAAAGCCCTGATTCCTGAAAAATTAGTTTTTAGTTGGGTTTTAAAATTGTGTTCTTATCGATCTGAGTGTTGGTAAAAATTTTACGCGGGGTCAAAGGTCACCAGAAATGATTTTTCGTGTATATCTTCTTAATGGTCACTTTTGAGAAATCATTGAAAATCAAATTTATTGCTTAATATATATAAATTATATATATATAGATAATTTCACTCACACACTTGGCTAATAGTACTAAAAATATATACTTTTCAAATTAGTTGAATTATCCGATAGTAAACTGTGGTGTCAAAGGAGGATATATACTTTAAGATATTTTAACGATTAAGTATTGAAGCAACGAGTCAGTAAATTAAAAAAAAAATTGAAATATTATCTTACATCCCCGTTCCAAAAGTGTAGCACATGAATCTCCGTAGCGCGAATGTGTCTTCGCAATTAGCACTTCATCTAAAATTATCGGTCGATAAGTGGTTAATGAAAACCAATATGAAAGATATAAATAATTTAAAATTTATAAACTTATCTAGGTACATCTCATAATATTTGTACTGCTCCAATATATAAACAACAATAATATTATAACAAAAAGCTCCTTGTTTTATAAACTATATATAACAGAGATCTTTACCTAATATGATTATATTGTACTAGTACAATATCTTATACTGTATATAATATTTACTGAATTATCCATCAAAATTTACTGACAAATATTGTTTCACGATACATTTTAGTATTTATAATAATCTCAAAATAAACGTATCAATTTAGGCACTTGAAATATCTAAAATATTTTACTAGAACGTCTTAAATATACTACAATCATATTATTTTTCTTGGCGAGTCTGCGACAGAATAAACAATAGAAATATAAAAAGTAGTATTTACTGTAACAACAGAGTTATTTTTTCGTATAAAAATAAGCGAGAATAATATAGAAAAGAAAAACTTCATTAAATTAGATCCAAAGCTACCGCATCATCGTGGAATTTACGTTTTCCGCGAATCGAGCCTCATCAGTATTTCTCAATCGTTTTATGAAGTTAATAAAAAAACTTTTAAAAAAATAATGTAGTTTTATTTTTAATACAGAGTTATAATTTTAAAAATATATATATCGAGATTCTGTCGATCAATTAGAGTTTCTTCTTTCAGGGTCTTCATAGTGTGTGAACTCATATTCTACCTTGGTGTGCAATTTATTTGGATGAGGATTATTAACCTCTTTAGTGCTTATGACGTATATATCCGCGAGGCATAGTGCGTAA
>JAGVSQ010006976.1:0-15772 GCA_022683975.1 Rhyacophila evoluta | reverse complement strand
GTGTAGATCCATATGCTTCACGTTGGGAGCGAACATGGTTTAAAAAAAAAAAAAAATACTACATAAGTTTATATTCGAGTAGTTTAACTTATGTTGACTCTACTTTTCAAATAGGGTAACTACATTGTCTAACATTTCAAGCTGCCAATATAACAGTCAGTTGCTTAGAATTTATATCATCACTCCAATTTTTCGGTCTGTTGAGGCAATTCTTGATAAATTCATTTACAGCGTGGAAAGGCTTAGCATTCAAAATAAGGATTAGACGTCTCACAATATGGCGACAAAATATTTACTTAGGCTTTCCCGACACGGCTATAAATGAGTCGTCTAGCTTAGAAACTGTCAGAAATGGCAAACTAAGTGAAACTGTCAGAAATAGAAGTTTCTTAGATGTAAAAAGTGAAGTCTTGACTATGAACGGGCAGATCTGAAAGTTTGTTCTGAATTCAAATTATTATTTTCAAATTTAGAATCTGTTTAAATATCTGTCTAGACAATAAATTATTTTTGAAGTTTTTTTGCTCCAAAAGCAGCAATCCTAAGAAAGATCCCCGTCTCAATATTGTGAATATGACCACTGCAGAATTGGTGTTTATAGATCTTTGCATTGTTTATAATATGTTTCAATAAAATTTAAATAGAAGATTAGTATGATTTTGTTATTATTATTTTAATAGTTGAAAACTCAATATGTTTTTATAATTCTTTGCAAATATCAAACCAAATAAATTTGTCTTATTTCAGTTATTAAAACACATTTTTTTCATGTTTTGACCAAAGGATAATATTTTTTTTTTAATTTCATCACCTCGGAAAAACGTCTTGGTATCTTTTTCTTCCTTTATTTACTATCTCTTTTTTTCTCATGGATGTATACGTTATATCGTACCCAAATATTCAACAATACTCAGTAGGAATAAAAAATCAAGGATAATTACGCTAATCTAATATTATCAATAATACATAATTAATAATAATAATTAATAACTACATAATTGGTATAAAGTTAATTTATAATAATCAGTGTTTTTAGAGATACTCTATAAGATTAAAGAGCAGGTTATGTAGATTCTCAAAATACATCTTAGCAATCCTGTCACAAAGATGAGAAATATTAATCATTAATATTAGATTTCCTCGCTAGCGTAAAAGTTAGCACATGCATCCAGCAACCCAAGAAATACGTGTTAAATTCCCACATCTGCCGGATTTTAAAAATTAGAAAATACAGGACTAGATGCTAGGCATTTTTTTGATAAACAATTCTTGTGAAAAATAATCTGTTAAATCATTTCTTGATATTGTGGAGATCCATATACTCCACTTCCAGAGTGGACATCTTCACACTCTGTATATCAACATGCTGTGTAGACGCACAGTTTCCAGATTAAATGCAAAAAATATCTTGAATAAATATTTAAAATTAATTTACATGTATAAATCACGTTCTTTTATTAAGTAAAAAATCCATTTTTAAACAACAGTAAAACTATTCTAATGCTATCGTAAAAAGTGAAAAATTTCGAAAATGGAAGACCAGAAAATGTAGTCAAAGACAGATGGCGCCAAGCAACGCCGGAGAGAAGGTCTGTAGAGAGCCTACAGAGTTTTAATAAATCTCAGCCAATGAAATGGAGGGACAAATATTGTTTATTTAAGTGGAGAGCAAGCTCCAAATGTCAGGCTATAAAAACAATTGAATCCAGCAAAAGTCTAATGTATTTACATATACAGAGATTCACTAAGAGAGAGTTATAAGCCATTATTAGTGAGTGTAATTTTTTGAGTGGCAATTAAATCTAAGTAAAAATAATATCATATTAGCTTAACATACAAATAATAACACCCTGGAAAAGCTCTACAGACCTAACTCGTCATGTGTAAGTATATTTTCACCCTCACAAAATATAGTTTAACTTGAGTAGAATATCCATTACGAATTGCATATCATTACATAATGTGCTATTAATAATGTAAAAGAAGTAATCAAGTGCAGAGCTAGCCAATATCAACACTAATAAGGAAGGCAGTGCTTAACGAAACTGTCTCGATTATTGATATTTTCCACTTGAGCGAGAATGAGTTTATATGGATGCTGTTTTTTTTAAATTTTTAACATGGAATCTGTTTTTTCCCGGACGTTTTTTATCCAAAATCTTTCTTTATTATTACTTCTATTTACCACTTTTTAAAACATATTTTATTTAAACTCTTCTAAATGCATTAATCCTTTTTTAATTTTTTCACCATATGAGATAAAAATTAAAAAAAAATCATTTTCGTATTTGCTTTGTTTATAAGCAATTAGGAAACGGAAATGCTTACGTCATATCTTCAAGTGTGAAAGTAAAAATGACTTACTAGAAGACTATTTTTTTATACTACACACTTCTAGATTCAGTGTTCATCTGTTGAAAATTGTGTTGTATTAATATTATTACATTATTGTATTATCTGGCTTCGTATTATAGCCTCCTTATGAATGGGATTACTGAATAGTTTGTGACATCGAAAACAACCATAGCAAGTATCAATATATAACGTGATAACTTTTGTGTTTCATCTCACTTATAGTTGATATAACAAAAAGATTTCATCGTCAACTATCACACAATTTACCTAACTATAAAAGTTTGTCTAAATGGTGCATAAAAATATATCAGAGGCCATTCATTTATTAAAATCAAATTAAGCATTACTTAACATAATTTTTAAGCTATTTTTATGAAAATAATCTATTATGATAAGTAGTATCACATTTTAGTGATATGCCCAGGTTTAGGGAATATTAGCTTAAAAAATGCTTGTACGAAAATCGATTTAAAGCTTTTGTTCAATCCCCATATTTTAAGTGAGAAGTCATGACGTTTTGATTTTGTGGGACTTGGCAACAAGTTGTAAATTCATAAAAAGTTGAAGGCTGTAAATTTAGTCTATCAGTTTTTTTTCATACAATGAAAAAAAAATTGCAGGGTTTATATTATACATCGGAATTGATCGTATCTTATTTCAATCTATGGATCTATTTTTTTTTTCTTACCATTAAAATTTCAATCATCAACAAAAGATAAACGAAATAGTATACATACATTTATAATCGTTTACAATATTATATTCACAATTATCTGAATTGTATTGGGAGCATGTTACGAATATTTAAACAAAGTTCTATTTATTCTAAGGAGATGTAAATATCTCAAAAAATGTATTTTTGCATATCAAATGTTTTTTGTTTACAGAGAAACAACATAAGTTAACCATAATCACGTGTGAAATTTATCGTACACATATAATCGACAGCAATTATTTTTATGACAGCTTGCTTACGTAACAGCATTTTTTTCACGCGTACCAATCGGGACTTGCCTTTTGACTAATGATTAAACTACACGTTAAAACTTATCATTACTTATGTTGCTAAAAAAAATGTTACTAATGTATTGTTTACATATTAAGACTTTTATAAAACAATATTAGCAATAAATGTATTTGAATAATCAAAAGTTATTAAAAAAACAGTATGAACAAACCTCTGTGAAGATTGTAGCATCACAATTTTGAAAAATATTAAAGTACTATTCAAAAAATTAGATTCCTTACATGTTTTAAAAACACCATAATCATATTTTGTTTCCAAAAAGGTCTTTCCTTGTTTTCCCGTAAATATTGTCGAAAACAGCACTTATGTGGTTTTTATTCTCGGCAGTAAATGTAATTGAATTTGCTAGCAATAATATTAAGTGATAAATCTGAAAGCTTCGTACAACGTGACCGCATTTTTCTCTGCAATAATACAAGCTTTCAAACTTTCAAGTAATTCGGCCGAGCTTTTTAGGTTACCTACTTTTAGGATCCTTTGTTTAAAATTATAGCATTTTAGAAAATAGCAACAATGGTATTATTATACTGAAAAAGATATCAAATCATTATTATGTATACTTACATTTTAATATTTTATTTATCTTTTTGTCAACAATTTTATGATTTTATCATTTATGTTGCTATTGACAATCTATGTTAAACTAACTACATTAGTGTTTTTTTTTAATATTCATGTTTTTATTATTTGTAGTCCTCATATTTTTTTATATAATTGTTATTACCAGTTTATTCTAATATACTTTTAAAAAGCTTGTATCCCTTTTCTTTTTACTACCCATAAATATATTTTAATATTGCTGATTTTAAGAAAAAAAATATTTCAAATGATTTTATTATTTATAAGTCAAAACTTTTCTCCGGTTGAGTTTTTAATATTAAATGTAAGTTTACTGTATACAATGTTCCTTAATCGCTACCATTCAACCATTTTTTAAGATTTTTTTTTTCGATTATGCCTCTTCACGTTCGTTATTCCACTACGTACGAGATAAATACGTCAAAAATATTGTCTTTATACTTCAAGCTACCTAAAATATTATTTTAAGATTTTTTAACCTTGCTCTCTTGTCATTTAAGCCACATAGATTACCACTCGACAAAGCTTACCGTAAAAGATATTTTATCATGAACGAAAATATTCCAGCAATCATCAAATCTACGCAGAATCCGGTTCTCTACGTTTTAACTTGAAATTCAGTCAAAGAACTTTCATCACCATTTTCACTACCAAAAAATTGTCAGCCGTACCACTAAAAGGCGTTTCAGTATAATATCATTTTTGCAATGCCCGCTCCGAAAATGGAGTATTTGGAACTTTTCAATATAGAAACATGCCTCGGCAGATTTTTTCCCACAACAATTGATTATCAACCAATTCTTCTACCAATTTAGCATCCAATGTTGCGTATTTTTTTAATCCAACAGCTGTAAGAATTGAACCCGTAATTTTTAAGCGTCTACTTCTCAGCCTTCGGGAAATATTAACGAACATCTATATTATTTATTTGAGTAGCATACTATTCACATATTTCTATAACTGCTTTGACTGAATTTTATATCTAAATACTTAACACTATGATTATTATCTTCAACTTTATATTTGATCTAGAAAACTTCAATCTGCTTTGTTACTGTTGAAAAATAAAAGCTCTTTAATTCAGTGAAGCTTTTTCTTACAACTTCTATAAAATATTCTTATAGATATATCAAAATGAAAGCATTAAACCTTCCTATGCTCATCTCAAGTATGTCTCAAAACTCTGACCGTTTCTTTGCCCAGCACTCACAGTTTCTAAGCACAGTTCTTTTTCAACTGCTTGATATTATATTCAAATGTATAAATTCTCTGCGAGACGAGATCGAGCAGTAAAAACTTTGAGATTGTAAAGTTTCAAAAGGCATACAAAGTTTACTAATGTTCATTCAATGTAGACACACTTGTGTGGGTTAATACTTTCGTTTGGTTTTAAAACCCCCGCATCTCTCGCTTTTTCTTTGTAGTTTTTCTTGGAAAATATGGAAATAGTTTTTATAACATTACTCATAATAGAATAAAAAGGATGAGTACCGTTTATGTTTTTTTAGGTTTCTGTGTTACACCTCACTGATATTCTTTGAAACTCTTTAAAAAAAATCAGAAAATATTTTTCGTGTTTGATACGTTTGAATATAAATTAACAACAACATTCACATTTAATATCTTTCAATCATTTTCTTCCTCTTCTCTTCTAAGAAGATATGCCAGGACACAATTTAGACATTTCACATCATTAGTGAATTAAAAATATATACAGTATGCTTATATATTTCTTTCTAGTAACTAAATATTAAAAATCTGTGGAACGATATTTTTTGGTAAGATCCAATAATAAACTTTAATAGTGATCTAAATCAGCGATACTCAACCAGGGTCTATATGGTTCAAACCAAAAGTTACATTTTGGGGAGGCATACAAAACTCCAGGGAAGTCACAGACAATATATAATACATTAAACGAGGTAAAACAAAACGACGAGAAATCACATTTTTGAGGGGAAACTTTATAAATATTTATATTACATAATATTTAATATAAACAATGTACAGTATCCACTCATTATTGCACATACGAACACATTGAAATAGGTACATGTGATAACTAAAACATTTTATCTAATTCTTATGACTGTAGAACTTTCTATATATTACACTTAATATGGATATATCGCTAATCTTCAAAAACATGTCGACTGTGAAATGAAAAAAAGACGTATAAGACCAATTTTACGGGAGGCACAAAAAAGTTTTTTTTAACAATATCGGGATAAAGTTAAAACTTTATATAGACTCAACTTTGAAGTGCATAAAAGCTAAAACTGGTGTTTTATTTAATCAATATAATATTACTTTAGAAAGTAAATTAAAGGAAACCAGTAAAATTGATTATATGAGAGCCTTATTTCCTAGTTGCTAATTTCATGACATTTTCAAACATAAAAGTTAAATTTAGACAATTATTCACCATTTTCATCTTACATCCATTTGGCAGAACATGTTTTAAGTTATATACATTGTGATTATTGAATAAAAGGTATTTCAAAAAATTGAGGATTATATCCTTCTTCCTTTCGACAGTCGATATCATATATTAGATACATCCTAAAAAGTAACAATTCACTCTTTGTTTTATATTTAAATCCTACGACATTTTTCAATTAATTAAACTAGAACGACATAGAGAAATCAATTTTTATTTATAAAACAGATATTAGAATTTCAAAAAATTTTCATTATGTGGAAAATTTAGATTAAAATATCAAACGATTTAAAAGATTTGCAAATGGGATATCTTTTTCTACGTACGTATCTTAAAACCTGCAACTGAGTTTGCGAAATGTTTTTTTTTTTTTTTGAGAGGCACTTTTTCAACGACACGCTACTTCTTAAGTCACTTGAAAATGTTTTATCCGTATCAAATTGGAATCTTCACGTCGCATTTTTTTTACTTTCGCATATTTGTCTTATTTTTTCTTATTCAGGAGGCAGTCAGAGAATTTTTCTTTTTTTTTTTAGTAAAAAAATATTCATTTGACAAAGACTTTTCTAGAATTCTTTCTAATCATTATAAAAATATGTCTCTGGTTTATAACATAGTTTAAAAAGCTACCGTGAAACGATTCTTTGATTCAGATACGTATAAGGTTTTCTAAAGAAATATATATCCCGTGAGCTTCAACAAATTTATCATTCACTCCCCTACGAAAAAATGTTTTTTTTTGTCTATAATACGTATGAGAGCTTGTCTTAAGCGACCTAGAAAATGTATTACTATGTTTATTCACACTCTTAAAATGAAATATATATTAACCATAAATCTTTTGATAAAATATAATCTATGTGTATAAAATAAAAATAGACTAAAAATATAAACTATATATATTCTACTATTTTAAATTTTATGTTATTGTATTATTCATTTTTGTCTTTACACACGAATGAGTTTTTACACATTTATTTTACTTTTGGAGTGGAAATGTTTGTAATAGTTATTTAGGAGTATTTCCAAAGTGAACTTATTTCACTAGGTCAAATTTTAAATAGAACATTTTGAATATGTATTTTGTACACAAAGTAATCCATATCGTGTTTTTAAATGTTTATTTTTATCTAAATAATTTTGAAATTGGTTTTTTCTACTGGTTTGCTAAATAGTTATTTTATACAAAAAACTTTTGTTCAAAATTATCTTATTTACATTTTAGCATAGTGGAATAAATTCATTTTGGAAATATCTCTCTCATATCTGCTTAAATTACAAAATGTATATTGACAAACTTAAAGTGAATCATTAACAACATTTCTAATATATTAATATATTAAAAGCACACGTCTTCTAAAGTAATTTCTTATACAAGTCAGCATGGCCAATATCTGATACAAGCACTTCAAGAAATAAAATACGTTAATATAATATTGTTCAATTATTGTGTAGGTGTTTTTAATAAATTAGGATAACAAAATTTTATAATTCAGATTTAAAGCTAAAGCAGAACCCCAAAAACTACCCTAGTATTTCATTATTATAATATCTAAATTGAAAACCAGCGGGTAGTACAGTAATTCTCCGAATAGTACATAGTTAGTCTGTGCCTAACAATTATTGCCATGGCAATTTAGGCTATCTGACACCTGGTCCCTTATGGAAGGCTATATCCAGTGACACTATATAGGGGTTATTGAATGCCCTTGTCATTGCCTAAATACCTATCCCAGCTTGTGGTCTACGAACCCCCACGGAGTGACGTCACACACCCTGAGGGACTGTTTATCAATATGGCAGGTGTGATTGATACACGATTAGCATATTTGGCCATATTGTACGTACGTAATATTAAATATAATATGGTCCTATATTATATCGGACGTGCTTAATTAGTTAATTAGAATTACAAGCAAAACAATTTAGGAATCAACGAAGGTACAGTAGATAGTTTGAACTTATAGTATACTTATACTTACGTATAATAGTCACGATAAGCAATAAACTTAGAAGCTCGTGCTATAAAAACATTAAAATAATTAACAAATTAATATTGCAAAATCATCATTTTTACGTTATTAATCAAGAAATTACTTAATTTTGGAAGATTTATAGAAATGGAGTATTATTTTTAAATTTTAATTCCGGATTTTTCAGAAAAAAAATAATCGTTGCCATTTTTGTCAATTCCCGAAAAATATTTTAATCAAAGTTAAATATTAATAATACATTATTTTATTTAGTATGAAAACAATAGTTCGTTTGCCATCAACTAATTGAACGTGGCAAGCAAAATTTCGACAAATTAGTATCGTATTTGAATGCCATAGTTTGTAACTTAGTTGTACACAGCAGTCCATACTTAAATTTGCATCGAATTGTAGTCAAATACAAAGTGTAAGCTTTTGAACTAAGCTTTTTTGTTGTAATAAAATACTGTTTTAAATTTTTTCTATTAAACAAGAGCGTGACTTGGTTTTTATCGCATCCTTATAAGATTAATTGCATTTTATAAAATCGCTGTAGAGATTTCAATTTTATTACGTTATTTTATTGAAAATAAAACACATGAAACTAGGTTTTTCGATGAATTATTACAATGTTTAGTATAACGTAACACCCACTCATTGCCAAAAAAAAAGTTATTGGGGTAGTGGGTTTACTTATAAATGGGTTATTAGTATAAATTATCAAACCCTAAGCCCACCATAGCAAGACGTTACATTACCAATTAGTTTTTATGACCCGAAATTTCTTTTTTTGGCCTCGCGTTAGTATAAAAAAACAAATTTAACACGAAAAATATGCAAATTCGAGTGCGGCTAAAAAGTTTTTCTGGCCGTCCCGAAACGGTTGGTTAACATTATTTAAAAGATTTTTTTTATTAGCACTGTAATATGTAAATATTTTAGTTATTCAGCAAACAGTTTTCACTATTTTACATTTGTTATACTATTAAATAACTTTTTTATGTAAACTTTAATAGCATTTTAGGATAAACATTATGCAGTTATTTATCGTCTAATATGCATACAATTTACTTTTAGTATATATTTTACATGATTTTATTTATTTTTAATCCCCAATGGTTACTTTATTACAATGACACAAGTAAGTAATATCTTTCTTAAATTCATTAAGTTAACATGCTTTAGCGTAGAGCTTGTCGTACGCGCTTTACAATTTGGGGTTTTCTGGGTCAATTTTCACATCTGTCGAATTTTTATAAATCTTAAAATACAAGACTAGATACCCATTGAGTGAGAAATTTTCTAACAAACAATTATCGTGAAAATAGTCTTTCAATACATGTATTCCCATTGCAAAAATTAATATTTATGCCCATCTCTTCGCCCAGTGTATATTCATATCTCTCAGATGTCAAAAGATACACATGCGCTCTTCTTCGCTGAGGTTACAAAATAAAATTTTATAGCTGTTAGATTTTTTAAGCGAAAGACTTCAAATTAAAAAGTTAGTAGATTAATCAATCGGCTGCCAAAGAAGTTCGTGAAACAATCTGTCAAGACAAACCTTGACATTACATAGATTCATTTAATTGTGCAAAAATGTGTTGAGACATCACATTCCAAAAATATATTTATTCCATTTTGTCAAGTGATACGATGAAAAAATAGCCTCTTTATATGGATTAGATTAAAATATCAGCTATACATAAGCCAAGTATTGTATCATGAAAGTAACGTATTTTTTGTATTGTTAAAATATTACTTATCTTTCATATACACAAACTTAATCATTTCCAGGACTTTTTAAATTTTTTCATTATTTTTCTTACATGTTAAAAACATCACAAAATTTTAGATTTAAACATTTATATCACGAATTTATCAAAAATTATTGATATAAATGTATAAAAAAGTTGAATCAATATTTATAAGTAAGTGACAGCATAAAAAAGTAAGGAAAGAAAATTTTCCACGAAGATCATGCTACAAAAAAATCGTATTCTAAAAATATATAACATAACATCCACCTAGAGTCACTTTCACATAAGTGGAAGATATCAATAAGCGAATCAATTTCTCTAAACATCACCGTTCTTCTTTTGCATGTTCTTAATTTAAATTTATAAAACTTATCAACATTATTTCAAGTAATACTTTTTATTGAATTACAAAAAAATCATTTCGATTATTTTTGTATTATTTTCTATATTATGTATATACATACTATTTAATCTGTATTTCAGTTTTATGAGTAGTCCAGTCTTATGATGTGATAAATTTTATCTCGAAAAAATGTTGCCTTCTGTTGGTTATAATTTTAAAACACTTTAAATATTTCACTAAAGCTCATATTAAATACTTAACCCTCGTGACTAACTACGTCACAGTTTCGTTGTTTGAATTAGGGTGAAATTTCTTTATTTTTTAATCCGTAAGAGATAGGGTGATTTAAATGCGACAAGACTTTGCACTACGGGGTAACTGTATAGTGTTGCAAATCACTTCTACACTTTACACTTTGACATCGTTCTAACCCTGATGAAAAAAATACAATTTGAATTATTTGAAATTAATATTTTATTTTGAATATTTTTTTTTCTTTTTAATTAAATTGGATTTACACTAACTCTGCAGTGAATTTTTATTTAACACATACGTCTCATATTTTTATGTAAATATATCAGTGCTTAGTTCTTACATACTTTACATACTTTACATACTAGACTTCTGTAATTAATGCGGATTTCCACCGATTGTTTTATCAAACTATAAATTATAACCGCAAATTTCTTATTAAACTATAAATATTACTTAAATTATCATAAAATGAAAATAAGATTAAGTTATTGAATTATTTATAACATGTTAAATATTTCAAAACTGGTTTAGGTTAGGTTTGGTTAAGGAAGGCTAAAAGTGTTGAAAGCTGTCAACATATTTAAACTGAAACTTACACTTAAAATTATATGATACGTCATAATAAATGAAATTATACTAACGTAACAGTTGATCACCCATAAGATTTTTTTTTTAAAATGAAACAGAATTTTAGTATTGATGAAATGTATTATCATTGAGATACTTTTGTCGATTTTTTTTAACCTTGTACACTTTAAATATCTCCCTAGTGGCATAGTTGGTAGCGTGCGCGCCTCGAGATCCGGAGAATGCGGGCTCAAATCCCCATCTGTCGGATTTCAAAAAGCCGAAAAATACAGAACTGGTTGCCCATTGGGTTGAGTAATTGTCTGACAAACAATTCCCGTGAAAAAAAATCTGTCAAGTCTTGTCTTCATATTGCAAAGATCCATATACTTCTCTTTCGGAGTGGATACCTTCGCACTGTGTAGATCCACATACTCCATGTTGGGAGCGTACATGGTATATAAATAAATTTATATATAAATACTTTAAATATATTCACAATTTGAATACTCATTTTTTTAAAATTGGTTATAAACCGATCGTTGAAATCAATGGTTATGTTTAATGTTTTAAAAATTTCTTCTCAGAAACAAGACTAGAACACATGATTTCAATTTTATTTACCAATAGGCTGTGCGAACATTTTTTTTTATCATGTACACTTAATATTTTCTTTAAATACGCTAAAATCTCTCGGTAATTTTAATTGCTTATTTTATAATTAAAGACTATCTTTAAAATTTTTGAATAATATTCTACGTGACATTGAAAATAATAATTTTATTCATGCACGAATAATAATTATCATCGCAAAAACCATTCAAATATTTAAAACAGTTTGCAAAGATTAAAAATTAATGCCTTTCTTAAAAATAGTATACATGGCAATATATTAATATTTTCAGTATCGTGTATATTAAGCTCTATCCTCAACTCACTGGTTAGAGGCTTTTTTGCGCATGAATAAGTAAAATGGCCACCTGCTTCTAACAAAGTTTTACTTTCACGTGAAAACATTTCTGCATCACGGCGCGGCTCGTGAAAAGCTCCCGTCTCTCCTTCTATTGTTTTTCCAGACAACTTGCCACTCTATTTACACAGTTTTGCGGGAAAGTATTATTTTCGTCTACGTTTTGCTACGTGTTGTTTTATTATTTAGAAGAACTATTTTTGAAAATATGTTTTCAGCTACAACTTATCAAAGACATACACACTGCTTTCACTGTTTTAATTACATAATATTATAACAGACATGATAATTTAAAATTTTATCTTTATTTTACTATCCAATAAAATATGATACAAGATTGAATTCCTAATAAGCTATAAACAATGGTTAACAATGAATTAGTTTAAGAAACAATAATCAAAACTATTTTTTTTCAAAAATCTATATTGGCAAGCTTAGACTGGACTTGATTTCATAGTAAATTTGTATTTTTATTTGATGATATACACACAATTTAAAAATATATTTTGCTTAATTTTACGTTTTATGATTTTTCTTATTAGTAAGAGTTAGTAACTTAAGTAGTGAATCACCACAAGTTAAAAAAACGTTAAGCGTCATAAATAATGTTAGATGTTTATTTATTTTAGTCAAACAATTATTGAAAAATTATTAATAACATACAATTTTTATAATACTATTTTCGCTTCGAACGTGCAAATTTTTGATCTTTATATAGCAAGGAAATTGGAGTATATATCCATAGTTGGAGTATATGCTTAGATATTGGTTGACAGACTTTTACATATATTAATTGAAGCCAACTTTGTCACCCATTGGGCATCCGATACTGTAGCTTTGGTTTCTTAAAAATCTAAAAACTGTGGAAATAAAGCTCGCAGTTATACCTTCTAACTACGCATCCTTACCTCTCAGCTATAGAGGAGATAAAATAAATCAATAAATGTAACAAATCATCGCTGTTTAAAATATTTTTAAATAATATATTTTAAAACTAATTATAAATACTTTCAAAGTAACTTATTTGTTATTTTATTTATTTAAAATTTCCAACTATTATAAATTATGATAATCATTATAACGTCTTAATTATAACATAATGCATTAAATAGCAATAAGTTGAGACGAAAAACAGCAATTCCAAAAGGCAACAGGCATTTGCAATAATCCCATAATGAATTCGCGCATTAACACTGATGCTTCCTCGATGTCCCGCTTGAAGTCAGTGAGGTAACTCCAACTTACCGTGATGCATGACATTTAATAAAAGCGTGGGGTACCTTCTGATTTGTAGGTGTAATTACCACGTGGATATAATTACAGAGGGACATTATGCTAGGGTGGGATCGCTAATTCTTACACTAATGTCTGTACTCTGGGTAGGTACTCCGTACGTAGACAGTAATTCTTACTCTAATATCTGTTACCCGAGTAGGGTTGTATTCTTCGCCAGGGTGCCTTGGTATTGAAATATTTCAGAGCCAATAGATTTTTTAAATATTTTTTCATATATCTAATAAAAACGAAATTATAAACATCG
The DNA here is from genome assembly GCA_022683975.1 of Rhyacophila evoluta. Lineage (NCBI taxonomy): Eukaryota > Metazoa > Arthropoda > Insecta > Trichoptera > Rhyacophilidae > Rhyacophila > Rhyacophila evoluta. The sequence continues at coordinate 1,963 of JAGVSQ010006976.1, read as the reverse complement.
TTATTCTTGGTTACGTATATATTATTTATTAATTATGTGTTATATCCATTGGCAGATTTAAATAATAACCAATTGATCATGACTGATTTTTATGTTAATAAAAACACAATGTTTAGTTAGATGCATTTTATAAACACAGTAGATTTTCAAAAATATGATTTATATTATTAACATAAAACCTGCTAAATGAAACCTTATGATTTGAATAAGTGATTTGTAAAAATGGTTGAAAAATGTGAAATAACAATAATTAATTTTATAATAAACTAGGTTTATCTCAAAATATTTTAGCTATAACACCATACCAGTATTACCTACTTCAATAACTAGATGAAATGTCGCTTTAATATACAATGTTATTTTTAGAATTGGTGCCTTTACTTTTCAGAATTATAAAAATATTTTTGTAAATATATGTTGAGTATATTGAATTTTTGAAATCATTTCTAGATTAACCAAAAAGATAATAGTATTAAGAAAAAAATATGTTAATTATTCAATTAATATTAATTATTATTAAAGAAAATAATAAAACGAGTAAGATGGATAAATAAATTAAGAACTATTCATTTGTGTGAATAACTATAAAAACATTTTTTTTTAACATATTTCATTATCTATTCACATGAAATATGAATAAATATTTAAAAGTCATATAATTTTCCAACGTTTATTCAACGTGGCATTTTATTAAAAATTTCTAAACTCTAGGCAGAATATAAATAATTCGTACTGAAATTAAGTATATGAACACATTTTTTCATACCACTACCAAATTGATAGCGCTGAACGTAGAATGTCGGCGCTGAATTTATGGCGTTGAATCTTCTGACTCCCTGTGCATTTTGCGCGTCGTACGTGAGATGCTCGTATTCATAAATTCTCGGCCGAGGCTCGATCCACAACGTTGTTTCATTCGCGTATACTAAATTAGAAAATATTAACGTGAGATCTGCCTTCTCTGTTCATAAAAAAACGTAAACAAGAGTTTATGTGTACCTGTTAGAGAAAGGTGACTTAATTTTGGTAAGTAATTTTAAGTTTTAAATTATCTCTTTTTTAGAATTACGCAAGCAAATTGTGTATACGTATTTGAATAATAACTGTTGTGCGAGTATAATTAAAAAAATTAAAAAAATATCTTAATTTAGAACAGAATACAATAAATATATACCAAATCCAGGAATATTACAATATCTTATGGAAACATTGTATAAAATTATGAAAGTTTGCAGACAAGCAACTGTCTTTCATCAGCAATCAATTATTTTTAAATGATGTAATATGTTTAATACATAGATTTTAATATGCATTTTTTTTTTTACAATTAGTGTCAAACATTTTTTCCATTATTATTTAAAATCATACACATTAATTTTATCAATTTTACCAATGGAAACCTTTAAATTATTGAAATTTATCAGAAACTCCTAAATAAACTGTACACCTAAGAAAGTATTAATTTATTCTTTATCGGATTTTTTTTTATTAAACTATAGCAATTTTTACATACAAAAACTTACCGTAAATTACTTCCGGCCTTTAAATCAACTTCATTTTTCAACGACAGAGAAGCTTTTTACATAAGGTTTTTTTATCATATATTTTCAATAACTTTCTCATTTTTACGTAAGATGGAGATCGTTGTTTGTGTGTGCATTATGTAAGTGTAAATGCATTTAAATAGCTGTTAACGTTTTGAAAGTCATACACTTTATTACACTTGATTCTATGCTATCTCATTGAAACTCACTTATATTTAAAAATCACTCGTTTCAAAATAGATACAGAATAGTGTTTTGAAAATATTTTCTTTATTTATTAGGCATGTATTAGATGTAAATAACATAATTTTCTCTTAAATATAATGGCGTTTTATGAAGAATGAGAGAAAAGAAAATTAATTAGTTTTCAATTAATATTTTCGACTGATGGTGCTTGATGGAAATTGATTTTAAATTCT